>NQLW01000082.1:0-14909 GCA_002312845.1 Kalanchoe fedtschenkoi
TTTCCGTGATTCAGGCAAGATGATGCATGAACATTAGGGTTTTAGAGGCTCGGCTCCCTGCGTGGTTGCGTCGCTCAGATCTGGAGGATGGTGGCTCGTTGGTAGGCGATATTGTGGATCTCTCCGCTTGAAGTGGTCATCATCGAGGGGCAGGCAACGGGCGAAGAGATCTTCGGCCGCTCGGTGGTTCGCCGACGATGGCTCTGTGCTCTGGCTCCTCGCTTTCTCTCTCTTCGATCTCCTCTACTAATTTTCTTCGCGAAGAAATTTTCATTTTTAAAATGGATAATAAAAATAAAAACAATAGTCTAAATAGCCGTAGGATCTATCAATATGGATGGATGAGATTTGTCCACTATTTACAATGAATTTAGTGTTTACATTTGATCCCTCCTCTATATATATATATATATATATATTTGTTGAATTATCTCATAATCAACTTGATCCATTAAAATTTTTGTTTGTGCCCATCTTACTCACCCTTTGGTGTCTAGGAAATTATTTCGGGAACGAATCAAATTTAACATTTCAATATGATTATAAAGTTTATAATTAAACTCACTAAGTCCATTTTTTATTATAAAAATTCTCTAATTAAATATACTTAGATTTACATTATCTATTTTTCTTATTATTTCTTGTCAACTTCACCACTTCGCCACCCTTACCGTCCGTTAGAATATTAAATATATCTATATTTGTGACTAACCTAAGATCATGCATGTAAATTTGAAACGTGATCCTATGCATGAAGTTGAAATGTCGTCCGAAACCGACAAGATGTGGTCTTAGGTTTATCTTTCACAACTTTAAACATGATTTTAGGATTTTATCTAATATCATGTATGTCGATTTTAAACATGATATTAAGTTAAACATAATATCACATTTGTTTAATTTAAATATGATCCGATTCATACATGAGATCAAATTTTAATTAACTAATATATGTGATAACTCTCTTATATGTGATAACTTAATGTTATAGTTAATCACGTTTTGTAACTAGTTTTTTAAATTATGGGGAAAATGATGGCATTTGAAAAAAGTGATAAAATGTTAAATCCAAATGTGATAACTTGCATGAATATGCACTAGTGAATATCAAGAAAGATACAACCTTTAGATTTTATTAACAAGTAAAACGAAAATAATAAGTAACAAAACTAGATTTATAAATATGCATGAACTAGATTGCCATGTGAGTATATAAATTGTTATAAAAAATTTAAATGCAAGCTGAACTTTATAATGTGTTCAAATATAAATTTAACTAATAGATCATGTCCATGTAATTTGTGGCTGTGATTAGTACAAGATTTATATTGGGTTTGAGGCTTGCATATAATATGTATTATTGTAGTAAAATATGTAGTATAAAAATGTTGTTTTTAAAATATTGCAGCTGAGCATTTAGTCTCAAGGGCCCTAATTCTCTCAAATAATGTATAATACAAATTGCCATTTTAACTAAGCTCAAGTCACACAGTATTATCACCCATCCTCACTCTTTTTGTGTTTTGCTTGAAACATGAGACCACTTTTTTTTTTTTTTTAAATTTAAATATTTTATTGAATAAAGATCCAAAAGGATTTAGCACCGAAGAACGGTTACATTTGGGAGGTGGATCATGGATCCTATAATTTGGGGCTCATTGAGCCTAATAGAGAAGAGCTACTGACTAGAGGGGTCGACCCGTCAGCGCCGAATCTGAGGCGCGGCGCTGGGAGGAGCCGAGATCCGAGATCTTGCACAACCCAAGCCACCCGGAGACCCAACCGTTGCTTGGAGAGGCCACCGAAGCCGCCGTATTAGGAGCCAGCGCCTTAGGGGGCCGTCGTACGACTCTCCGGCGAGCGGGCCAGTGACTATCCGTCACGCAACTGCCCTCAATCGCTAACTGGGGAGGGAACTGGCGGGGGATGGGCCGGGAGAGAGCAGATCTGACCTCCAGTCTGCGGCTAGGGCGGGCAGGAGGGATGGGGGCGAGGGCCGCCGCGTCGGGAGGGCCCTCGACGAAGAGAAGCTGGCCAGGGCGGACGAAGAGACCACTTTTTACTGGCCAATAAAATCGTAACATGTGTTGTAGATGTAGATATGGAGGCATCCACTAAATTTGAACATGTTAATTTCTAATCTTAGGTAGGCCATGCATGTTTTTGGTATTTGTCGTGCAGAAGGCGATCGAGGTTATTTATATTTGAGATGGATTGGGATCTCATTCCCACCACTCACCGCTGTATGTGATAATGTAAGAGATGCTTAACTGATACCCACACCTGACCTGACCTTTGATAACAACAACTTAATATAAAGTGATCCCATCCAAATCACATTGCCACTTTTTCTACAGCACTCATCAAACTCAAAACCAAAATGGTCGTCTTACCCAATCGCCCTCACCCACCCCTCCAAAAACTTCCAACTCCTTCCTCAACTTGAGGCCTCACTATCAGAAAAAAACCCCACCTAGCATCTAAAGTAACACTTTACTTCTAAATGTGAACTTTATTTTTTGATAAGTGAATTTTTATGAGAACATTTTTCCGTCAAATGTGAACTTGAAGTGGACGGTACAGGCAATCAATGTTGGGTTAACGTCGCCGAATTCTCTTTTGGAATTGGAAGTCTTATAAGATTAAAATTATTTTTTGGAAATAAGTAGAGTGAGAAATTTATTTTTCTAAGTAGTATGAAAACACTCTAGTCATTTTAAGAATAAATATTCTAGATGATTTAGGATAAGTGTTTAACATAAAAAGAGGATTGACTTGTAAGATTCTGTATGAACGAGTTTTGGTAGACAAGAGTGTTTAGAAGAATTTTCTATTCTTGTACTTAATCATCATACCAATGTAGTTTGGCTGTTGAGATTGAAATTTTTCCAATTTTTTTTTTTAAATTGTGTGTACGATTTATTGAGTGATTTATCTTCTTCGAACAACCTAACAAGTTATATTAGAATGAAGTTAAAAAAGAGGCCATCACCGCACAGAAAAGCTTCTGAACAAGTAAACTATTGAAAAATTCGCTATCAGATTTATTCACATAGCCAACACAAAAAGTGCAATGAAAAAAAAATGTGTTGATTTAGATTCCCTAAGCCAATGAATTTGTCCTTTTTTTTTTCTTTTTTTAAAGAGGATCAATAATGGTTCCCCACATCCCCTCTTGGGGATTCGAACTTGAGAGCTATAACCCCTCTCAAGTAAGACATTCATCAACTGAGCTACCCCTCATCCCTATTGAATTTGTGCTTGGCGAGTTGGGTAGACGCTGTTTGTGGCAACACAAAAAGTTTTGCATTCAGTGAAATTTTTGCGGTGGGAAATTGTTGCCTTGTCTATCCTTAATCCAAACTCTAGCAACCTTTATCCCTATCCTTGAGCACCATAGGACCAAAGCAGCTTCACGTATGAAAATTTGAATTTTACAATTTTCATAATTAAAATTTAAAACATCAAGTTTGTATTCATGAAATGTGTAATTAAATTTGAAATAAGTAAATTGTAAATTTCATTAATTGCAAATGTAAAAATGAATTAAAATTTGTTTATTTTTTATGAAATAATTAATTTAATGATTAAAGGAAATTAACACTTTTATTAAATTCCGATTCTCTTTTGAAAACTTTTTGGATTGAGTCTGTCGTATTTGGTTGTTTTTGTTTGATTTATTAGAATATATTGAAATTTTTTTAGAAATATTATTAAAATAAATTTGAATAAATTTTGAGAAAATTTTTTAGGTGATTTATAAACTGATTTCACATGCTTTTCACACTTCCATTTTCATGTTTCAATAAATCATGTATTTTTTTCATCACCCCTATACACATGTTTTAATCAATTAATCAATGTGGTTAGGTTAAATTACAATAAGGTATCCCCTACTTTTAGTCGATTAGTGAAAAGCGAGATGAGTCATAAATGGATGTTCACAAACCGTTTGAGCCACAAATATGAAGACGAAGTTATCAAATATAGCAACTTTGTTGAGGTACATGAAAGCAAATTTTGCAAGAGTTGGAGAGGAGTTCATCAATTGTCTGTGCCAAAAGTATTAAAACAACGCTAGATTGACATTATCCAAAGTTTGTATCCATCTCATCATCAACGGTTACACGAAGTATACTATATGGTATTTTCATGATGAGAAAGTTGGTGAACAGCAACCACGAGAAGATGATTTTGGATCAAGCCGCATGAATGTTGTTGATTCGGATATTTATGATGGCGTAGAACATGATGATATGCAAGGAATGTTTGGCAGCAGGAATGAAAACTTACATGATGATGCAGAAGACATATCAGACTCGCTTAAGCTCACTTCGGAGACTTCTTTACACACCAGATGCAACAAAGAATTCACAAAGTTGACTGCAATTTTAAAATATTACAACCTGAAGACCCAATATTCATGGAGTGACAAATCCTTTATTGATTTGCTAGTGCTTCTCAGAGGAATGCTTCCGACTGATAACGTGTTGCCAACGAGGTTTTACGACGCAAACAAGATTTTATTTTCAATGGGATCAGATGTCGATAAGATACATGTGTGTCATAATGACTGCATCCTATATCAAAGACCGTATACAGATCTTTTAAAATGTCCTAAGTGCAAATCATCTCTTTTTAAGTGGAAAAACCAGAAAGAGAGTAAGGGTCATGGGAATCCTATTAAAAAAATATGGCACATATCCCTTGTGCCCATATTCCATTGATTTTTTGGTAAAAACTTGGACACTACTTTTTAAGATGGCATGAGGACAGATGAATGGGTGATGAATACATCATACATATACATATCAATGGAAGATGGTTAATCTTAACTTTCATGATTTTGGTGTCAATCCAAGGAATATCAAATTAGGTTTGAGTATTGATGAGATGAATCCATTTTGTAACCTTACTACCAATGAAGTACATCGCCGGTGTTACTGATCATCTACAACCTTCCGCCTTGAGTCTGTACAAAGAGAAAGTATGTATGCTGACTATGTTAATATCCAGTCTGAAACAGTCATGGAATGCATCAATGATTTCCATAAACATTTATTGTTGATTTGAAATTAGGGGAAAAATCCAAAAGGGGCCCTGAACTATCAGCGTTTACCCAATTGCGGTCAGAACTACCGTGATTTCCAAAAAGGGTGCAATGAAAAAAAAAATTGGATTGATTTTCTAAAATAAAATTCACTATTACATTCCAAAACTAATATTATTATAAGACTTAAATTTGTGTGTGAAAATTACGTCGTTTGGTTATCAAAAGATGTCATTTTCTTTATGTGCGCAAAACGATATAGTTTATTTTGATAACCAAACAACGTACTTTTCGCACAAAAATATAAGTCTTATAATAATATTAGTTTAGAAATATAATGATAAATTTTATTTTAGAAAATCAGTCCAATTTTTTTTCATCGCACCTTTTTTGGAAATCATGGTAGTTCTGACCACAATCAGGTAAGTGGTGATAGTTCAGAGCCCCTTTAGGGTTTTATACCTTGAAATTATTATGAACAGAGGGTGTGAAGGTGTAAGACACGTTTATATAATAAGATTTCACCTTATGTGTCATGCTTTTCTGCACAGTCAACGTCTTTCCTACATATAGTAATGTTGTTTATTATAACGTAAAAGGTTATGTTAGAAAGCATATCTCATATTTCAAGAAACTACAAGCATAATTCGTTTGCGGTAATGTAATAAAAATGTAACCATGGATCACAGGAGGTGGCTACTGAGAGACCATCCTATTTAAAAGAGGAAGAAATGATTGAATGGTTTATTCAAAAACTGAACTGAAATGATTTCGCTAAGTGGCACAGAGGTTATCTGAGAGGTGTCTGAAATTGATGTGGTCATTGGAAAATCATTATGACAAATAGTGAAAGGTGTGTGGAAGAAAAGGTTGATATTTCTTGAATTGCCTTATTAAGAGACACTAACAGTTAGAAATTACATTGATGTGATGCACGTAGAGAAGACAGTGTGCGACAGTTTTGTTGGTAAGTTATGGGATATAAATTGCAAAACCAGAGATGGTGTGAGGGCATAATTAAACATAGTTGCGATGGAGTTAAGGAAAGAATTTGCTCATGAGATACGTGGTAACCATATGCTCTTACTGTTAGATTTCTACACTCTTTCGAAGATCGAGCAAGAGGCATTTTGTTAGTGTTTGTATAACATAAAGGTTCATTATGGACATTCATTAAACATGAAGAAGCTTATGCCTCTGAAAGACAACAAACTACAAAATATGAAGTCTCATAACTATCAAATAGTAATGCAATAGTTTTTTTCTATCGCTATTCGAGGCATTCTACTTAAGAAAATTCCATTCATAATCTCAAATTTGTGTTTCTTCTTTAGTATCATCTGTAAGAAATAGTTATCTATTATGGAGTTGGATAAATTACAATCGGACGTCATTACCACCATTTGTGAGATGGAAACGTACTTCCTGTCTTCTTTCTTTATCATAATGGTACATCTTATCATACATCTGGTGAGAGAACTAAAGGAATTTGGATCGATATACCTGAGTTGGATGTATTCGTCTGAGTGTTACATGAATATTCTCAAGGGTTATGTTTAGAATAGATTTTGTCAAGTATTGTTGAGGATTATATGTCGGAGGAAGTTGTTGAGTATTGCACTGACTACTTGGGATATATCATGTCAATCAGAATTCCTACACAAACTTTGGAATCAGACGACCTTCGGCGTGCTCACATCGGACGTATTACGAAACTTGTCTCGATGGATGAACTACGAAAAAACGCACCTTTGCATTCTTTACAATATGCAAGAGACATTGGACTTCATTTTAGAGCTCATCAGCTACCTTCACATCGGTGTGGTCACTGTAAGGTTTTATTAATTAGATTAATTATGTATAACTATATGACCCTTAATTTCTAACTCCCTTGTTTAGTTCAGGTGCGACAACTTGTGAATCAATGTTGTGAGATATCTTATCTTAATACATTCTTGTTTTGATGCTATGTTTATTGTGCCTCAGCTGAATATTTTTTTTTGCATGACAACTTGAATGACTGAATGATTTGTTGTATAATTATTATTGTTGATCTAGTTGTGAAGGCTTGATCCAATACCAACTAGTCAAGTAGTAACTAAACTAATGCTTGTACCGATTTATAGATAAAACATACTCTTGGTTTGCGTGAGCTAAATAACTTATATTGAACTCCTTGCCACAATAGCTCAATTGCATGTGTCTTTTTCTAGGCTAACAACCTAATTAATATATGTTATACGTATAAAATTCATATCATTGGCTAAAGGATAAAATGAATGTAAAGTAGGAGTTATTATTTACATCCAATCACATAGCCACCAGTCACATTGGAATGGTTAATAGGTGATGTATATTTAGCTGAGTTTAATTCACTATAAGAGCTTAATCATTAGAATCAATGAGCAACATATTTACAAGTTAATCCCCTTAGCTACATGTTTTATGTACCGATTTCTTTACCTAGTGTGCCGGTTGAATAGTTAATGTTACCAACTCAATTTCAAAACCCTCTAAAGTATTGTGTCTTTTGTTTATAACTGTGTTTATTACTAAAGCCCAGGAACTTGTTCCTATGGGTCTACCTTGTACTTGCAACTAGCTAGTGAGCCAGGTTTTATAAATTTATTTGCTCAAAACAGCTCAACTTGTTCCTATGTGTTTCTACTCACCATGGCCTCCCTTATAGCTATGTGTGAGTAGTCTTCTAAGATCCTAGATTTGACCCAATCCTAAGTGTATTCAAATACTTTTTTCAATATAAAAGTTATATTCATCATTTTTTACGATGCGTCCTTGCAATGTTCATAGTATACCAGTTATTCACTTATATGAATGACAAGTGAAAACTCAGGTGACAAGTGAAAACTCATGAATATGAGAACTACGTTCTGGCATTTCCAAGGATAGGGGATGTATGTTTTGTACTCCTCTTTAGGATTCACTTTTAGTTTAATGGTGAGTCTAAATTCCTTAATTGTTTGTATACATATTTAGTGAATGGTTATGCTTAGTTATATTCTACTTGTATGAAGTAATATAGTGTTGGCTTAAAAGTATTCTCTAGGTACATCATTCTCTTATTAGTGCTAGTTGTATTCTTCTTACTCTTCTAGCATAACTTATAATGATGACTTGGTATTTATTCATATATTTGAATGCATGACGACTAGATCGAATTGCTCCTTAGAATTAGCTCAACTTAGTTAGATTATCCAACCTCTATTATTTATTTAGGACTGAATATCTATACAAGGAAATATTAGCGCTTCGATAAGATCAATGATCCTCATGTTCGACCCCGGACTTACCGAATTATAAATTTTGTTTGACTCATATTAGATCGTCTCTTGTGGTGTGCGAATATACTGCACATCATACTTATTTCAAAGAAAACTATAATAATATCATATTATATTTAGTAAATATTATCACTTAATAAAAAATTAGTCAGTTGATATTTTAATACGCATCCAACAACTTTAAATGACCAATAAGAGAAATGAACAAAATACTTGACAACCTTGTATGACTTCGTGTGGGTATTTCTCTCTTCCTTTGTGAAAATTTTCTTTTATTCCTCGTGTAAGCCATTTGTTGTTCTGTTTCAGCTCTGCAAACATGTAATTATTGTGCTGCCCCTGCGTGGGCTCTTCTATGTTCATTGTCGGTTTCTTGCCCGGCGTGTAGGGATGACAATTCTTACCACCCTGACCCCCACCCCACCTTGTCCCGGTCAATGTGGTTAACAACCAAGTTGACCATACCCGTGTTGAAAACCGTAATTGAACCGAAAAAATTTTGACGGATAGGTTAATGGTATGGTATTTTGTCATACACATTCCATACCCACCCGATTTAGGTTAACAACACCGAAATCGCACCGCACCACTCGCCCGTGTAGCAAATACATATAGTATATAAGCAAATTTTATGAATAGTTGTTTTAAAATTCAATTAAAATACAATTTTATATTTTACCAAATAATTTTTATTGTGAGATAATTCAAACACAATTATCATTCATAACTTGTGCCTCTCAAAACTCAAACAGTCATTCACCATGTACGACAGTATCATTACATAAGTCACCATTTATTTTTCATCAGTTCTCATTCTCAAGTCTTAGTGTAAATATTTAGAAATATGAGTATTATTTTTTTTTCACTTATTTTATCCATAAGTCATCGATTTTCGTAAAGATTGTGTCAAATGTCTTTTGTATGATTTGTTTATTTTCTGAACACCACTTTATATAAATTATGTTCAAACAATATGTGAAAAAATTGTAACTTTACTGAAAGAGTAAAGTTCAGATATAATGTAATATTAATATATTTTGTCTTAATATTTATTCATTTGACGGGACATTTAATAGTAAAAAATTCAATGCGAGCTAATCTCTGCTTGAGCTTAATTGCTCAATAGTATATTACTTATTTATGTTTATTTCTTTAAATTCTTGAATCTATCTTTTAGAAAACTAAGTCAACAAGGAGTGAGAGTGTAGGGTGGAAGTGAATAATCAAATCAAATCAAATCGAACCGATCAGTTTGGATTGGTTTTACCTACCAAATTAGCGGGTTTAATTTATTATCTACCAAAAATTAATTAATTCAATTTAATTTTTATTTTGAAATATAAATAAATCAAACTGGACAAAATCATACTATCAAATTATTATAATATTTATGACAATTTCATTAAACGAGAAGCAATCATTTGATGGAGGAACATGTGCTTCCGTCTACAAGACTAAATTGTTAGGAAGTTGAAATATTTTCCCTTATATATTCATTTTGTTTTTAAAGTGTAGATAAACATGTTTGCTGCTCATGGTTTACTATCTGATACTGGATTAATTGGTTTAGGTGCGGACAACTATTGTTGCAACTGATACAAATTGTGAATCAGAGGTGACAAACGGTCTACAGTAGCTCATTTTTCTCTAACATTCATCGAGTGACGCCGACCCTGTAGGATTAATGGAAACTACACGTAAAATTTTATTGGTGGTTACATAGCCTTTGGTGTCCACTATCTTCTTATTGATAGTGGAAGCTACAAATTCATATCCTCAAAAATTATATCATTTGATATTCTCTATCCTCTTATCAGTTGTCTAATTTTGAGTCTTATAATTGTGTTTTTTTCCAGCTTTTATCCATTACAAAAGGGATTGTTATAGAGTTTCTATCAAAGACCACTTGAACTACGATACAGTGGATCCAATTGTCTGAATGAAGGTTAATATAATACACTTTCTGTTGAAAGTCTTCACATTTTTAGTTGAATATTTGAGCTCAAATTTCATACTTAGCGATGTTGAACCTTAATTTGGCCACACCATTTAGTATAATAATAAATTCGACGGTGATGGGGAAGAATAATTTTTTTGATGTTTTATTTAAGTCATTGGGATGGAGTTAGAGAAGGTGACGGAGAAGATGGTGATGACAGAGTTGATCATCTTCAGTCATGTACCCATGATATAATTTTTTTCAAATTTCATGAAGCAGATTTATGAAGTGTAGCAATCGTGCGATGAATTGTCTGAAGGATGAGCAACCGATCTTTGTGATTCTAAGCTGATCAAATTTGAGGAAGAGATTGTTGATCAACACGCTTGTTAAGGGGAAGAAAATACTTCTCACTTCCAAAAAGGCAGGTAGAATTTACATGAAAGGTAAAATTAGAGACACAATAGGTGGCTTGATGGGATAAAAAAACTTTAAATTTCAATCATATTCTAATATTTTGAAATTTTTTAAAAATAAATGGAGTAGTACAAAGGAAACAGCAGTAATTCAAAGCTCTTTTAGGTTTTTTAATATTTTAATTATGATTAATGGTTATCCATGATCAAATCAAAATCCGACTGGGAAAAGTATGATTTTTATTTTCACATACTTAAATGATTATTAAGTAATATCACTTACCATCCTAAATCTGGCCTATTGCCATCTCTACCAACGTGTGGTTTAAGAGTCAGTGTCAGACACAGTGGCGGAGCCACACCTTTGTTAGGGGTGTCAAATGACCCCGGTGAAATTTATTTTGGCAGTATTAAGTAGACATGATTTGTTTTATATAATCATAAGAAGTTTAATTTTAACCCTCAAAATTAGGATTTAAGTATTTACAGTATATTTCAAGGAATTTAAACACAAATCTTTCCCAAATTATAGAAAGCTCAAATAAAATACTCATTTTATAATCAAAAATAAAATATATTATTACTGATGTAATTTTTTTCTAAATTTATGGTGTATCATCGATTATCTTATATATTTTTTTGACCCCGTTAGTTTTCTTTGTTGGCTCCGCCACCGGTCAGACATGGCCTTACCCTTAAGTGAAAGGGTCGGTGCCCATGACCCAAAATGATAAGGACCCAATCATTTAGAAATAACAAAATAATAACACTAGAATTTGAACCTTAGCATGTCAATTTATTATTTTACCTCGTTGCCAATTGAGACCCTCACTCAATATGTTAATAAAGTTCAACTAAACAAGATTTTTAGTTTGAACTTTGAAATAAACAAGTTGTTTCCAAGCTTCATAAAAATTTGAAATAATGATTTTTAGTTTTACATAAGAAATGTGACCAAGAAGTTCCTATACGTCAATATTTACTTCAAGACAATAATTTTATGTTTATTTATATTATTTTAATGAAATGAAAAATAAAAATATAATTAAATATGCATATAAATATGTTTATAATTTTATATATGGTGTTGAAGGATTTTTATTTTTTTCCAACTCACTCAAGAAGCCTCAAAAATAATTAATTCAAGTCACATAGAAGATCTTTAACTCGAAATAGGAAGCATTGATGGATCTCTTTATAGTGAAACATTGCTGGTTATATTAATTTATTTGAATCTCTTATAAAAACAAAATGTTAAGAAATTTGTCTCAAGGTGATGATACCACGCATCACATATGTCTTGGAATATATAATTTTTATTGTACTTTGGACTTCTAAAAGATAACTCAATGAATGATAAATCAACACATTTTACAATTTTTAATAATTATCTAAACATGAATTAGATAGCTCATTTAAATTATTTATGTTATTCATAAAAAATAGCATGTGAATGAGTATGATATGAAAGTGTCAAAAGAATAGATTCTTTTATATTTTTCTATGCTAAGAAAATTAGTCTTACTCAAGTCTCATTATGGAGTTCATAAGTGAGAAAATTATGTTGATAATGTTTTTTATGCATTTGAAGGATCCATTTTTTTACTTGTTTGAGGCCCTTAGAATGTCCGGATCAGCTCTGATCTGTGTATAATTGAAATATATGTATTGATTGATTGTAATGTATTATGTCTTCCTCAAAAAATAATCTATCAAACAGTACATTTTTATTTAGACTTTTAAAATTTAGGGATAAAACCCAAAAGGATTTCTGAATTATCATCACTTACCTAATTATGGTCCGAACTACCATGATTTTCAAAAAGAGTGCGATGAAAAAAAAATTAGACTGATTTTCTAAAATAAAATTTACTATTACATTTATAAACTAATATTATTATAAGAATTAGATTTATGTGTGAAAATTACAGTGTTTGGTTATCAAAATAATTAATATCATTTTGCGCACTTAAAAAAATGACGTCTTTTCATACTCAATCATCCATAATTATCAACAAATTTTATAAGATCAACTATATTTAAGAAATCAAAAAAATGATCTTAAGCATCATTTAAAATCAGTCCGATTTTTTTTCATCACAGTTTTTTAGAAATCGTGGTAGTTCGGACCACAATTGGATAAAAATACCACATTCCACATCAATGCATTATAGAATGCAATAATAAATTTTTGATGGTGTTGTTGTGCTTTTAGATTTTTTTTAGAAACCTTAGTTAATGTCATTACAATCTACTATTGCATTTTTTAGCAGAATCTCCATATTTTATTTTAATATGTCTATTTATAGTGGGAAATTTAAAGTCGAAATTTAATGCTCCCTTCATTTTTCTTATTTAGCTTTTAAGGTTGTTTCACATGTCTTAATTTTTTTTTTTGAGAAACGTGTTCTTTAATTTCGTAATGAATGAGATTGTTTACTAAATATTGCATTGCATTCATTGAATAAATGTTTGTTTGTGAAGTTATTATTGTCTTGAATTTATTTGATGATAAATAAGAAATTAAAAATAAAAGAGAATAAAAAGATTACACCTGTAATACTATTTCCAAATTCTTTTAATTATTGTAGTTTTAACTTTTGGCTCGAAGGTTTGCCTCATCTTTGTTGGAATAATTTTTATTGTACACCTTTTCTACCATCTTTGACATGTCACTTTAACTTATATGCTTTAAATTTTGAATTTAAATTATTGAAAATATAGATAGCAAAAATCACGACACATATATATCATATTAGAATTTGATATGACTATGGATCACATACCCCATCTACCTTGATCGTGAAGTTAGCAAGATCTGATGGTTATTAGACAACGTCCTAAATCACCAGACAAACATCATATTTGTGATACAAACATATTGATATATATTATCATAATATTTATTATAATATTTTAGATAAAAAGACTAATCATACCATAGTCCAGAAAGCCAAAGTCACTACTATTTTTCAGATGGGGATAGAGTACTGAAATTGAAACCTAACATAAATTATATGGTTTTGTATACCATCTTACTAGAATTAACAAGGACTAACAATAGCTACAACACTAGTTAGTGCACGTTTTGATAGTCATTATAAGATAATAAAATAGTCTTAGTACCCTGTTGAATAATCCCATTTGATTCTATATGGATTATTAATTCAGGTTTAAAAAGTACATTTTATAATATGAATTATGAATACTTATCTTTATGTGGAACTAAAATGTTACCATGGTCTTATATATCATATTTCATTCTTAATATTTGCTATCAAGCATGGCCTAAATTAAGTATTCAGAAAGCTATACTCATACAACATATCCGAAACAAAATATTTTTTTTAGGGAAAAATTCAAAAGGGGTCTTAAACTATCACCGCTTATCCAATTGCGATCAGAACTACCACGATTTCCAAAAATGGTGCGATGAAAAAAAAACTTGGACTGTTTTTTAAAATAAAATTCATCATTACATTCCAAAACTAATATTATTATAAGACTAAGATTTGTGTGTGAAAATTACGTCGTTGGGTTGTCAAAAGACATCGTTTTGTTTATGTGCGCAAAATGATATAATTTATTTTGATAACCAAATGACGTAATTTTCGCACACAAATTTAAATTTTATAAAAATATTAGTTTAGAAATATAATGGTAAATTTTATTTTAAAAAATTAGTCCAATTTGTTTTTCATCGCACTCGTTTTAGAAATGATGATAGTTCATACCGCAATTAGGTAAATGGTCGTAGTTCAGGACCCCTTCCAATTTTTATCCTTTTTTCTATCTGTCTTTCTTTCTTAACTTACTTTTATTTTAAGTTATATTTTATTTAATTTTCCCTCTTGCTCATTTAATATATAACGTTATTCCAAACCATCAAACAATATGTTGTCAAGGTGGTTATTGTTTCAGTATCAAATAATTCATTCACACATGAATATATAAATATAAGCAATATTAAAAAATACACATATTTAATACATGACAGTTGTTGATTAGAGTTCTTTAATAATTCATAGTTCACTCGGTGTTTTACAAAAGAAAAGTCCATTTGTGAATTTTGATTTTATTATGATGATAAAATCATAATTTTATTTCATAAATTTTTAATTGAAAATTGATTTGTGTGATCTGTGTTATTTAAAAATACCACAGTCACTACTACATTTTTTTATAAATCATAATTTAAAACT
>NQLW01000082.1:20639-67011 GCA_002312845.1 Kalanchoe fedtschenkoi
TTTTTTTTTCATTTTATTTTTTAAAAATTATAATAATTCAGATTATAATTAGATAAATGATGACTGTGAGAATCTTTTTGAATATTATCCCTAAAACTTTGGAAAAAAAACACAAAAGCGTACTTAGTCCACTTGGTAGGACCACCCGCCCCTACTCATGAAAAGCAAAGGCCTCCTTATCAGGAGCAATACCTTATCAGATAAGATGCAAGGGCATTACAAAAACCATGGGCTTGGACAAGAGAATCAAAATTGGATATCCACTCTAATACAAAGGCTCGTGACATGTTTTTATTGCATGTCTGCATCCCACACATGCCCTACACTTGTCCATCTTTTTTTTGTTTTTTTGGTAACACCAATATAATTTCAACTACTCGAGGTTTGGAGTTTTAGGCATCCACGTCCCACCACCTTATCATATTTATTTTTCTATTATGAAGTTCTCATCACTGATAAATAAATTTACCTTCAAATTTATATATGAGACAAAAAAATGCAGTAATTCATGTTTAAATACTTGATTATAGTTTATAATGAATGAAAATGCTTATAATTATAAAGTTCGAGTTCATCTCGACTAATTAGAAAAAAACTTATTAAGCAATGTTTACAATAATAAAACGTCACATAAAACCTAGCCTAATTAATTTTTTTATAAAAATAATAATAAGTCAGATGATGTTTATAATAATAAAACACCGTGGAAAGATAACTGATAAATGATGTTTATAATTATAAAACATCATAATTTATAATTTGTATACAGTTATAAATCACCGTAAAAAGTCTTCCTTGTTATTGATAAACATTATAAATAAACTCTTTTACAAATCTAATCAATTTATATAATATTAAAATAAATAATTGTGCAACGAGTCTAGCTCTATTATTTAGGTAATAGTATGACACAAACAAACAACAAATCTAACTTTATTATCAATAAACTTATGACATAAAAAGTGTGTGGCCTTATATATATATAAAAAAATCATCCACATCTAATTCAAAATCTCATTTAAATCTCTTCATAAAAGGCCCAAAGAGCGGTGGCTGGTGAGGTGTGTATTGTTTTGTCATATTCATGTAGAAACTTGCGGCACATGGTTCTCCTCCTCTAACTCAGAGTGTGGTCGTTGTGCAGGTGTCATGAAATTAATAAATGTGGGTCGCACTGTCTGCACTTTAATTAACTGTGGATTTCTTTGTTATGACATTTGTATGGTCGATATCAGTGCAGGGGTTTTAACAACAAAGTGAAATGTTTTATGTAGTGGAAAACTCCACAAAAATAGGGAAGAAGAAGAATTTCCAGGAGAGAGATAGTATTATTAAAATTCCTAGACTGTGTTTGGTTTAGGGAAAATTTAGTGGAAGGGAAAATGTGGAGGAAAATTGATAAAATTTAATTTTTGATTTAGATGGAAAATATAAGGGAAAGAAAATTATACGAAGAGTTAGAAGGAAAGTTATGGTAAATTAAAAGGAGTTTTGAAATTTTCATTCAAATTTTCCATTTTAAATCAAACAAAAAAAAATAAGATGAAATCCATGAGGGATTTCACTTTCTATCAAATTTTCCTTTCCCTACAATTTTCCGTAAACCAAACACAGCCTTAAGCAAGAGAGAAAAAAATACATATCCAAACCAGTAAACCACAATCTTGGTGGCGGTTTTCTCAATAGATTTAATATAATCAGTGCATTCTCTTTCTATCGAGAATTATGTGTATATATTTATACTTCTCTCTGATTGAATATAAAGAGGAATAAAGGTAGAGTTTAGGGATGGTAATTAGACGGGTTTGAAATCGTTATGATGTGGTTGATTTAGAAAAAATTTGGTGAAAAAAAAAGTTGCGAAGAAAATGAATTTCTTTATGGAATTTATCTTTTTTTGTTTGTTTGGTAAGTGCCAAAAATGTTGGGAAAATGCTAAAACATTTTTATTTTAAACAATTTTCTTCCTATTTTCCATTTAATTTTCCAACAAACTTTTCTTCTTATTTTTTCACAAATTTTTTTTCCACCAAATTTTCTTAAACCAAACACAGCCTTAATAATATTATTATACCCTATTCATCTCAAGATATATCAAAATCATATCAGCGCCATAACCACTCAAATATGCGAAAATCAAAATCATACCCATTCCCACCGAATTTTGGTTTAACCATGGGTAACCATTAACCATCATTGAAATATTAAAAAAACCTAAAAGAATTCCGAATTACCGCGACTTTGGTATGAGCTAGTCTAATTTTCAAAAAAAAAACAACAACTATGTATTAAAATATGATTGAAATTTCAAGTATTGTAAATCTCATTATGCCACCTATCATGTTGCTAACTTTACCTTATCATTGTCATTATCCTGATCCAAATTAGGCCATCTCTGGAAAAACACACACGCAGGTATCAACCACAAAAATCAACAAAATAACTTGAAGTCTCGAATTCAAAACTTTGAAAATTCTAATCTACATATGTAAATTATGTCTGTTTTTATATCCAATTTTCCATCGACATGTCATATCTTGAATTAGAAGAATGAGATGTATAACTGATACAGTAAAAATCAGTAATTGACGAAGATGCAAAAAATGACAGTGTAATAAAGAGTCGAACACACGAGGCGGTATATTAGGTGTTCTTCATAAAGTTTTTCTAGGATTTTCATTAGTTGTTGTGATTGCTTCTTGTTTAATCAAACGGTCATAAAAATTATAACAGATTTCGGTTCAGTTTGGTTTAATCATATTTCTAAGTATTTAATTAAGAATTGAATATGAGAAAATATGAAAAATTATATGCTGCTTTATATAATGTTATGTTGTACATTGAGTTTTGAGAGATGCAAGTTATGAATGATACTTCTGTTTGAATTGCTCTTACTATAGATCAGTCCTTCTATCCTCTTTTACTTGTCACATAAATGTCACGTATTTAAATTTGATTATAAATAACTCAATATATAAATATTATAAAATTATAATAAAAATTTATTATCAAAGTAAATTCAATACAAACATATTGATATTTATCATCATAATGTTTATCATAAAATTTCACATAATAATGACAAATCAAATTCAGATCTTTGAAGAGAAAGCGACAAGTAAAGGATGGAGGAAGTAATGAGTAAAATTATAAATGTAAAATGATATTTTAATTAGTTTAGATTTTTAACATAAAAAGTAATTAAACAGAAAACAAATTACATAAGTAACTATGTTTAAATAATTATTTTTATGATTTGATTGTATACTATTTTTATTTATTATTGCAGACATGCAATGTAGGGTGGTTTTACGATGGTTATCCTAATTCGGGCGGGTAAGAGGTGAAATGACAAATACCGTACAATTATTTATCCATCAAAATTTATTCGATTGAGTTTTGATTTTCAACATGAGTATGGTTAATAGTCATAGGAGTTATGAGATATAAGATGACACCTTATATAAGTTAAGTAAGGGATCGGGCAAAATAACATAGATTTACTTCTTCTTTTTTTTATTTTAAGGTTTTATGATGTTTATAGCATAGTTTTAAATACAAAAAAAATCTAAAAAACAAAAAAATCTAAACCATAAACCCTAAAATCCAAAAAACCTAAACGTTAAGAGTATGAAACCCCTAGAAAACCCTAAAATTTGAAAATTATAAAACTCTAAAACCCTATAATTCTAATATTCTAGTATGCTAGAATCCTAAAACCTCTAAAACGAAAAAAGAAAACTAGCAAAACTGTCTAATTTGACCCGATCCCTTACCTAAGAGAAATGAGATGTCACCGCATATCCCATTTTCCCATAGTCATATCCATGAAAATTTATTCAATTCAGTTTTGATTTTCAAAATGAGTATGATCAATTTGATTATTAACAAACAATGCGGAAATCGGGGCCTGCAGAATATGTATACCTAGTAGAGTTTCTATTCCATTTTCAAATATGACGACAAGACATTATTTTTGGATCAATTAACAAAAATTAGTCATCATCATACAAAATTTTTATACATATAATAATACACTTTTTATATAAAATTTAAAAAATTGCATAAAATACATATCTATTATTGTTCAACAAATAACATCAATATCTCTTTATCCCTAATCATGTATTATTTTAGTCTAATAGAGGCAAGCTTTTTACTAAAAAAATTTATTATTAAGAAGTGAATAGTCGGGTATATTACTTTTTAAGAAGGGCTCACATAAGGGTGATAGACGAAGGTAAAACTATAGCTCAAAAATGAGCTAGATGACTCTAAGATATCAAACCTAAAATATTTAGTTTTAAAATCAAATATTTGGCCTTCTCATCGAAATGAATTTTATACTCAACCAAATCATGATATTTTGTGTTCACTGCTCCCTCGAAATGCTTACCGATAACAAGGAAAAGAGAACACAACAAATACAAAAGGGTTGCTACTCACCTGATTTTATTTGACATATATTTTATGCCTCAATCACAAATCATTAGTTTCTGGTACTCATCTGCACCTATAGCTGCGTGCATAACCTCCACAGGGCTAACAATCCCACCTCCCTCCAAAAACAATGTCAACAAATTCTTGGAGAACCCGCTCAGCAGCGCCACCCCAGGCTGGTCAGCGGGAACCGGAGTGGCCGACGAGTCCCTCAGGTTCCAAAACACAATTTCTGGCACCTTACTGTACCCATGCTCTTGGAATTTAGTTTGGATTACTTCATAGTCCGTCTTCCAGGATAGCCTCTGCCTCTCCTTGTTTTTCCTCTCTATTTCTTCATAGTCCACCGCCTCATCATCCTCATTTCCTTCGTCTGAGGGCGTCTTCTCCCAGTCATGAGTCTGGAATCTTTTCGTTGCTTCATCAAACTCCATGTCGCTAAATATAAAGACCCTCTTTACCATTTGTTTCACACTCAGCTTCCCATTCACTGCAACCTCCAACAGACGATCAAAAACCTTTCGAAGGTCTGTGTTCATACCCCAATCCATGCTACGAATGAAGTCAGTCTTGTCTTTCAAAGTGTCTCCTTCAATGATATGAAGCTGTGGGTCAGCACTGAAAGTAATCACATTCCCCTTCCATGGCTCCTCGCTTAGCTCAGACAATAAAAGTCCCAAAGCAACTGAAACTTCCATAGGAATCCCTGACATACTCCCCGACACATCACAAACAGCAATACAGTTATCCAACTTCCCCTTCTTCTTCATATCCTCCACCA
Organism: Kalanchoe fedtschenkoi; assembly: GCA_002312845.1. NCBI lineage: Eukaryota > Viridiplantae > Streptophyta > Magnoliopsida > Saxifragales > Crassulaceae > Kalanchoe > Kalanchoe fedtschenkoi. The sequence goes on from NQLW01000082.1 coordinate 25,861, forward strand.
TCCTACTCCACTGGAGCTCAGCCACCTCTCCCCCATCCTCATCCTCCAAACATTTAATGATCTGATGAGGGAGCAATGCCCCCGCTGCGATCTTCGCCTTCCCGCTCTTCACATCCTCAAGGTACTCTGCGAACCGTTCGCTATCATGCTTCACAAACAACTTCTTGTAATTCTTCATCGCCACAGACGCCACCCTGTTATACTTCAAGTTACTCCACTCATTTGCACTCATGTAAACCTCCGGCAACTCCAACGCCTTACGCAGCGGCACCAACACCTTCTTCCTCAGCCTATCCCTCACTCTCAACAAATACTCCTCCTCTTCCATTCCCTTAAACGCCTCATCACTTTCTTTAGGAAACACCCTCTTTGCAACATTCCTACATATCAGTATGGCCTTATCATAGCTACTATCGATGGAAGGACACCATTTAGCAGCCAAGCTGATCTTGTTAAGGTCTCCAGAGCTCAAATAACTCACATCCAACCTCAGCAACTCGGCAAACAGATCAGCAACTGCATCGTGCAGATTCCTGTAGTTCAAATCACACCTGTACTTCTCCATGGCCTTCTTCATTTTTGCAGCCTCCCTCTCCTTCCTCAAAATCCTAGCCGTCTCCTTGTCGACAACAACTGCTGCAGGACGTTCATCTTCCGAAAAATCAATTGGTACAATTTCCTCAAACCTTCGCCGACCCGTTCCTCTACGGCCCTTCCTCTTCCGACTCTGGTAGATCTCCTTGGCAATTTTCCGACAATCAGCGCCTTCCAAAATCCGATACAGAATCTCCGGAAGATCCTTAAAGTAACCGAATTCAGCGATGGCCTTGAGATTTAGCGTTAGGGTTTTTGGATGGTGCTGGAACAGCCAGAGAGCGGATCCGTAAAAGCCTTCTTTGTCGGACTTGCCGGTGCCGCGAACGCCGCGCAGGTTGCAGATCAGCTTAAGCGTAGTCAGTGGATCGAAGCTCCAGGCGAGCTCCAAGCGCGAGATCAGATCTTTCGGAGGCGTGTCGGGGACGACGTGGAAGAAGAAATCGAGGCAGGGGTTGCCGGTGGCGAGGAAAGTCGGCGAGAGGTTCTCCGTTAGGCCCATCGGGGGCCTCCCTGAGATGCTAAGGTTTTCTGTTCCGGACTCGATCGTATCCATGGGAGCCGCGTCAACGCTGTTCACGGCAGCACTGGAAGCTGAAGACATTTTGTTGATTTTTTTTTTCTTTATTCGCTCCAGGAAAATGCGCAGATTCAGCGATGTATTTATATTGGATTTAAATCAGAGTTTTTTTTTTTCTTGGTGGGCAAGCAACACATATTTTTCAAGAATATTAAAAATTGAATAACGCAATAAATTAAATACCACTAGGTAGGAGTTTTGGGTCCATTAAATAAAATAAAAGTGATTGTGTTGACATCGTTGTGAATAATTGAGCATGTGTGGTATTGTCATGAACAAGGATCAAATTAAAAAAAAATTTAATTTTTTTTTTAGTTTGGATATTGAAAATTTTAGTGGAGATGAAATGGACGAAAATATTGAGAAAAAGGATTTGATATGAAAACTGGATTAAAAAATTGTATTGCATGTTAATGTTTTATGTCTCACATAAAATCAAGCATAAGTTATATTTTCAATACATTTTATAAACAGTATCGGATCTTTATTTATCTAGGTTTTGTTTGGTTTAATGAAAAATTAGAGCGAAAGGAATGGGAGAAAATTTATTCAATTTTTATTTAGTTTACAAAAAGATAAGGGGAACAAAAATTAGGCAAAAAACTTAGTTTAATTATAAGATGTTTGATACTTCCTTACAACTTTCCATCTCTAATAAAAAAGCGGAAAATGAAATATTTCATATTTGTTATCATTTTCCTTTATGTCTTACTTTTTATGAAACTAAAGCAAACAAAGCCTACAAAAATTTTGCATGTCATATTTACTAAAATTAGACCGACCAATTCAATTGGTATTTGGTCCAATCAAATTGTGTGTATTATATTGAACAATACTATAATTTGGGTTAAACCAAACTAAACCGGTTAAAATAGGTAAACAGCTCCGGATGGGCCGATTTTAAGTAAACCTTTTTGATATTTCCTACATTTATTAATTCTAATTAAATTAAAATTGAATAAAAGAATTATTACGTTTAATAACTGCTCCTTTATCCTCTTTTACTTCTCACTTAATCAATCTTTTTTGTTCATTTTTATTTGTGATTCAACGTTTAAATGCATATTTAATTTGGACTGATTTTATAAATTAAAATTTGCAACTATATTTGTAAACTAATATAGTAATAACAAGCAAACTTGTGAATGAAAACTACTTGGTTTGTTCATGAAATCAAAGTCGTTTCGTCACATAAACAAAATAAGGTCATTTCATACTCAATTAACCATAATCTTTAATAAATTTAATAAGATAATTTATATTTACTGAATATCTTAAACAACATCCTAAATACTCTGAATTTTTTTTCATCACATCATTTTCGATAATTCAGATAGTTCAAACCGTAATTGAGAAAGTAGTGGTCATGACCATTTTTCTCATTTATTTACAAAAGACCTTATAATCAAACATTATTTAATAACTTATACGTTTTTTTTAATAACAATTTCAACTCGCCACCAATACCGTGTCTCTTTTTCCTCTCAATCATCTTCACTATTAATTATTAATCCTTTATTTTATCACTTTATCCTCCATTAACTATTATTTAGTTCTATCATTTTGTTTGACAATGCAATATAAGACAAACACAAATAAAATAGATACGCACTCAACCATCAACATGAAGCTTCAAATCCAAAACCTTACGAATGATGGACATAACAATTTACCACTTGAGCATCCCCACTAGTGGCTATCTCACTTTATTAGAAAGAGGGTTAGTTTATGGAAAAATGAGATATGAAGTGACACATCATATCTTTTAGGTAAGAGATCAGGTCAAATTACATAATTTTGTTAGTTTTTTTTTTCGTTTTACAGATTTTAGGGTTCTAGCATGCTAGAATATTAGGATTACAGGGTTCTAGAATTTTAAAATTTTAGAGTTTTCTAGGGGTTTCATACCTTTAAGGTTTAGGGTTTTTGGATTTTAGGGTTTATCGTTTAGATTTTTTTGTTTTTTAGATTTTGTTATATTTAAAACTATGCTATAAACATCATAAAATCTTAAAATGAAAAAAAGAAGAAGCAAAATTATGTTATTTTGTCTGATCCTTTACTTAACATATATAGGGTGTTACCATATATCCCATAACCCTTAGTTTATACATAAATAATGTTAAAAGAAAAAGTTTAACAACCGGTTTACACATTAATAATGTCAAAGGACTTTAAACCAGTCCGTGCCCGTACAAATTTGGGGATATCAACGCATCACACATGAAATTATATCGTTAATTTTGTTTGATTATTTATTACATTGAAATATTTTTTTAAAAAAATTGATGTTGAATAAGTTCAAATAGCCGGTTTGATTTAACAGAGAACAATTATAAAACTGAATAAAAATCTCAACACACATCCATTTAATTAAGGAGAAAAATTTAAAAGGCGCCTTAAACTATCGCCGCTTATCCGAAGGTCCAAACCTAAAATGTCTTAAGTTGGACTGTACAAATCAAGCCCAACAATTCGGGTCCCCATTCCAGCTGGTGGTTCAAAAAGCTGTGTTTTTGTAGGAAAACAGCTTTGTTTATCTCATAAATTAATAAACTCATGAATGTTTATGGAATTCATATTTTTTTTTTTTTGGAAAGGTATGGTATATTTCTTCTAAAAAAAAGAATGTACAAAAGACTCTCTAATCTGCCTATACGCATTGGAGCCTGCGCTCCAACAAAACAGGCCACAAAGGCCGACATCAAGGTTATACTAATCGTACAACAGCCACAAACAGCAGGCCAGCAAATAGCTTAAATACATTCAGATTTAAGCCACTGTTGGGGCAAACAAAGCAGGCTTTTCAGAGCCTTTTCCAGCTGAGTTTTTTCTGGATGTGTATTTGAGCTAATTACTCAGCAATGCTCTCTAACCCACTTGTCTTCTTTTCTGGAGAAACTCATGGGCAATCCCTTTACTGGCTGCCTATTCCATGTTCTTTTGAGTTTTCTTCATTCTTTTGATCTTGGAAAGGGCAATCTTCAATTCCTATATTGCCTCTTTTTGGAGCTTATCCAGGCTAGCCATTTCCCCCTTGAATATTCTTTTGTTCCTCTTCTTCCAAATAGTGTATATGGCGATATTAAAAGTTGCTCTTGAGGCCAGGTTTCTGATGGAGGTACCTGCAAAAGACAAGTTCATAAAGTTAGCTATGATATCCAAACCACCACACTGTTCCTAGATGCACATAGTCTCAATAGACAATTGAGGATTGCATGACTAAAATGGCATTCAAAGAAGAGGTGGTTTATGTTTTCATTCTGATCAGAACATAATGGACAGTTAGGGTTTGTTATAGTTCCAAATTTAGCTAGTCTGTCTTTTGTGCTTAGTCTCCTCCAGCATGCAAGCCAAGTGATAAAACAGTGCTTTGGCACAACTAGTCTGTTCCAGCAAAGCCTGTATAGGTCAAAATCTGGTAATAACTCACCTTTGATTAAGTGCTAATATGAAGCTGCATAGGAGAATTGTTTACCTGTGGTGCTCCAACTTACTTGCCCTCCAGTAGTATTCACCATGTCTCTGTTCTTTTGCAAGCATTGGATGATTTTCCTAGTCATCCATGGTATATTGACATGCATGTGGACATTTAATACATCTCTATCTTTCACAAAATACATATGTACTCATTTGACCCATAAACAGTCCTTTTTCAATAGAATATCTCAGCCCTGGCTTAATATTAGTGCTTTGTTATCCTCTTCAAAGTTCCTTATGCCTAGACCCCCTTTCCTTTCTGGGCAACACACCTTCTCCCATGCCACTGGACTTTTTTTTTTATTTTTCCTTCCCTGCCCATAGGAAGGCTCTACATTTCCCTTATATGTCTTTCACCACAGCCTTTGGAAAGATAAACACTCTGGCCCAATAATTTGCCATGGTGGAAAGAACTGATTTTATTAGTGTAATTCTGCCAGCATATGAAAGAAATATGCCTGTCCAGGATTTTATTCTGGTAAGGACAGAATCACTTACTTTCTTGAATTCTTTTATCCCTAGTTTTTTTTTTATAATAAGGGAACTCCTAGGTATGTGATAGGTAGTACCCCCTCTTTTAGCCCCAGAATGTTAATTAAATTCTGCTTCGCTGTCCCTGTTATTCCAGCTATAAAGATCTCAAATTTTTACAAATTTACATTTAGCCCAGTGCTGTTAGTAAATTCTTGTAGTGTCTCTTTAATCATTTTGATGGATTTCTCATTAGCCTTAGAGAAAATGATCAGATCGTCCGCGTAGCTTAGATTTATGATTCCTAACTTCTCACATTTTGGATGGAATTCAAAATCATTTTTCTTCCCCATCTTATGGAGGATTCTATCCAAAAATTCTATAACAAGGGTAAACAGATAAGGAGAGGTTGGATCTCCCTGTCTCAGTCCTCTTTCACTGGGCCAGAAAGTTCTCCATTAATTTTAATGGAGAAGTAAGGGGAAAATATGAGGGCCATTATCCAAGAAGTGAATCTCAGGGAGAATTTTAGGTATATTAGCCACTGCTCAATGAACTTCCAGTTTATACTATCATATACTTTCCTTAGATCGATTTTAAGGGCACACGCTGGTTTAGAATTCTTCCTGTTGTATCCATGGAGCAGATTTTGGGCGAGTAGGACATTGTGAAGGATGCTCCTTCCTTGAATGAAGGCTCCTTAGTTTTGACTTACTAGGTCATTTAACACAGTTTTTATTCTGTTGGTTACCACACCAGAGCAGATTTTATAGATTACATTGCAACAGGATATTGGCATAAAGTCGGCTGCACTGATTGTGCCTTCTTTTTTAGGAATCAGGGTGATAGCAGTGGCATTAATCTGGTTAGGTAACTTTGGGTCTTTGAAAAAGTTTTTAATGGCCTCGTTTCCTATCACCGTCCATGCTTTTTTGAAGAAGTCTACTGTTAGGCCATCTGGGCCAGGAACAGTTCCATTCTTCATGTTAAAGAGGGATTTTTTAATTTCTTCATTCCTAATATCTTCTGAGAGAACTAGTGTTTGCCCCTGGTTCAGTTTTTTCCCCTCAAGTTCCCATTCAGTTTTATTATTAGTATATTCCTCAGAAAATAATTTCTTGAAAAATCCTATAAACTCCGTTTGGATTTGCTCCTCTTTTCCTATTTCATTTCCCTCTTGGTTAATCAGTTTCTTTATGGTTGATACATGCTTATTCCTTTTTATACATGCATGAAAGTATGCTGAGTTCAAGTCTCCCTCTTTTGTCCATTTGATTCTAGCCTTTTGGAAATTAAAGATTCTTTCATTTTTGAGGTATTTGATGCAGGCCTCTCTGATCAGTTTCTCCTCTTCCAACTCTTTTGGTCGTAGGAGGGCCGGGGGATTGATTGAATCTTGTCTAATTTCAGTTTAATACCTTGTCTTCTTGAGCTCATATCTTGGGTTCTAGGAATAAAGGATTCTTTCATTTTTGTCTTAGTGAATTTTAGTCTATAAAAGAGGCTAGTTAGGTCTGTTACTTTCCCATAAGTTCCCCACCATTGTTCTAGTAATGGCAAAAAGTCTTCAAAGTCTAGCCAGAAATTTGCAACTTTAAAAGCTCTTTTTTACCTAAGGACTCTTTCATCTAGGTTCACTAAGGCTGGGGCATGGTCTGATATGTCGAAGGGCAGAAATTTAACCACTGAATTATGAAAACTATCCAGCCACTTGTGGTTCACTAGTACTCTGTCCAATTTGTAAAAAATGGGTTCCTTTGCATGCCTATCAGACCAGGTATATGCAAGACCTCCAAATTGATGATCAAAACAGTTTAATTTTTCAAAGAAGGCATTTAGTTCTTTTGTGTCTTTACTCGTTACCTTTTGCCCATTTAATTTTTCTTCCTCCTTGGCTATGTAGTTGAAATCTCAACCAATAATCCAAGGTTTGTCCGTCTGCTCAGCAAAATCCAACAAGGAGGACCACAAAGGAGCTCTGGCCCTTTCGTTGTGCCAACCATAGATGGCAGACAAGGAGAAGAAGGCCAGGCTAGAGTGGACATCCATGTGAATAAACTGAGCGGAGGAGGAAACCTTGGAAATTTGGAAAATATGAGGATTCCAGCACACCAAAATTCTGCCTACAGGGTGGTCCTTAAAATTGTCTACCATATTCCACCCCAGAGGGAGCATAAAGTCTGATATTTTCTCTATTTTCTCTGCATTTAGTTTGTTTTCGATAATCACACAGCAGTCTAGGCTATGAGTTCTAATAAAATTTTTCACCCCTTGTTGTTTGACTTTATTGTTTGATCCCCTAACATTCCTAAAGAGAATCTTCATTAAAAAAGAGATGGTTTAGGGGTACCTTCCGGTGGTTTGGCCTCAGCCTTACCCGTATGTGATCCTGGTTTTGATATTGGCTTCTTGTTACTTAATCTAGTCACTCTCGCAATGGTTCCTTCAAATTCCTCCTTTTCAAGTTACTTCTTGGCTGCCTTATTTAATTTTTCCTTGAATTTTTGTTTGCTTTCCCAGCCAGGCTACTTCTCTGAGTAACATAGGGCAGTCCCAAGATCTGTGAGGACCCTGGGGACTTTTCTCTGCCATCAGCTTGAGTTATACTTTAATCTGTTATTGATTCCCCTTCATCACACGACTCAGTAGCTTCTGCTTGTGTTGTTTGGATATCTTGTTGCCCTTTGTTTTCCTCTTTATTGGCTAGTACTTCAAATTGGTTTGCTTGTGTTTCTGGCAGTTCTTTGGGATCAGCTTCACCTTTTAGTAGCCCTTCTACTTTCTCCTTTGGTTTCCAGATCTGCTTAGTTGGTCTTCTTGTGAACATCTCTTTCTCCAATTTCTTTTTTGGGCATCTGTTATTTCCATGCTGGAATGTTTGGCAACTTTCACACATCTCTCTGGATACCATTCATAGATCACTAGTTGCTCATAGATCTGCCCATTTGGACCGTCAATCTCCACATGCGTAATTGGGTCAGCTTTTGGTGAGACTTGGATGCAGATTCGGGCAAATTCCATCCTGTATAGGGGCGCCGTGATAACATCCGAGCAGACCGGCTTACACACTGCACTTCCGATTAAGCTTAGTATTAACATGTTAATCTTAAGACAAGACATTCTAATATATAAAATAGGACTACATGGCACAAGTCATATGAAAATAACTTTACATAACAAACATGAAAAGAGTAAAAGTACAATAGTCATGGATCCTTAGATCCATCAGAATAGGAGGAGACTAGTCGCTCATAGTTTGGTTTGAAGCCATAATTTCTTCCACACAAAATTAACTAAAAGTATATGGAAATTGTAGAGAGAGATGTATTTGTTGAATTTTTTATGTGTCTCGGGTTGGAATCATGTCATAGTTATTTATTTGATTATGAGGAAATATGTCTTTGTTTCTACGTCAATGTAAAGGTTGTGTGTGGTTGTGAGTTGGAACCACATGAGAGTTTTATCTCATAATTATTTAGAATAACATAATGACTTTGCGATAAAGACTTTTACTTCCTCAAAATTAAGCATTTAATCATGACTCGAGCCACATAACAAACTCGGGCATTGACTTTGGAATACCATGCACCATCATCTTTTGTCTGAAGTTGAATCCTACCTTTTCTGCTTCAATGTCTTCCAACACCGTTTTATTTAGACATTCAAAGTGTGATCTTATATCATTCGAATCTACATTACATTTGCAGTTTTCCTCAATTAAAAATCGGTTTCGCTATTTCCTAAGCGGTCCACATTTAATATATTTTTTATTTTTTTCTTATATGGTCAGGAACAAATTGTAAATGGCAGGAAAAGGCCACAAAAATGGTAGTTGAAACGAGGCAGGAAAAAGATGGCAAACTATCGGACATAAGATTTTGACCGCAAAACGGCCTGCAAATCTTCCTGGCCAAAAAACTGCTGATAAGAACCTGAAAATTGCTGCCAAAAAACTGCGAGGAAAAATATATCAGCATCGCCGTTCTGGCTTTTTTTCGGAAAAACACCGGTATTCTATTTTTCGGTTTTCTTTTTTAACACATTTTATTAAATAAAAATGATCCGGAGACCATACAGCCTACAGTAGTGGTCATATTTTTCATAGTTTTTGGTTGTCTTCCGGCCACTTTTCTAACCAAATTGTTGATAGAAAAAGAAGTGTTTTTAGTAGTGGTCTTGTGGTTGCTCCTCTACAATTTTAATGTTGATGTTCAATTCATTTGTAAGGATGGTTTGGGTGTTGCCTGTTGGTTCGCAAAACGTCCAAAACAATGTGATACGACGATATGCACTATGACTCCTAGACCTAGAAAAACCCACATATCGTTTCTAAACTATTCAGTTGGGCCACGATTGATGTAAAGCGTCTTTGTGTAATCTAGTTAGCAGGGTGTCAGATTAATATTCGCTGCCTTACTTTCGCCTTCTTGTTCAAATGACAACAATTAAGATATGTTCTCAACGCGCCACATGTTTTAGAAAACATTAATATTTTCTCTTTGAATCTGAACTGCTGATGAGCTGAAAGCATCGACAGATGAAAGAGTGTTCGGCTCAGAATGTATAAGGGGGTAGGGAGTCCCTATATATATTATTTTAATGAACCTGTCATTCTCATAAATCAAAACAAATGAACCTTCCCCGCATTTACAGATCGTCCCAGCACAACAGCCCAACAGGTTCTCTGGGGGACATATGCTAATGTGGATTGGCAATTTGATGGAATCGATTCTTTTGATATTGTTTGAAAGCTCTCTAACATTTATAAGAAGAAAAAAAAAATGTGTGGTAGAATAAGAATAATTGTCAATCCTTGGCAGAATAATAATATACTGGCTCAAATCTTATGCACAAATGTGCTCACATGGATCAGTCTTTTCCTGTTCGTAAGTCCATAACCACCACATATGCACCAAGTATATTAAAAATGAAGTAATATTTATGCATGTTACGTACGCATTGTGTGCGTAAACATGCAGTTTACTGGTCACATATATTTTCAATAATACCATTTCATACAAAAATTATATTTTTGAAGCAGCAATTAGTTCTTTGAGCATATATGGAGAACTATAATATCAGGAATATGTTCTGAAAACAAGATCATTTTATCTTTACATATAATTCTTTTTCCCCTTTTCGATTCGTAAATTTGATTTAATTAGTAGCACAAGCTAGCAAACGAATATGCATCTCATATATCTGACTGCAAGTGGCGTGCATGGAATTCAAATACGTTCAGCTTTCCTATATGATATTTTGCATGTATCATATATTCTGTATTAATGTACGAGACAAAATATATTAAAAGGTTTAGTATATAACTTGAGAACCACGGAAATTTGCTAGTGGTCATGGGCAGTTTGTCTTTAGTGATTAGTTTAATTTAAAAAGTATGGTTTGTTTAATCATTAATTATTATTAGGGTTTACTTCTGTGCAATGATAATGATTTATGACGCAACAAATTGACGTCATTTCATAATAAACTCCTGTACGTCATCATGAAATGTGTGTTGTTTGGGGAATAAGGGCAAACCGAAATTAACTAGTCAGTTACAAATGAAGACTCTTTGACAATAAGCCACCAACACCAGAAACAGCAGCAGATGATTAATTGGTTGACACAAATTCGATTTAAGCAGACCAAATAGCCTCCAGGTCAGAAGCTTTATCCAAAACCAACACGTGAAATTCCACACACTCCTACACCAGATGTCACCAGGCTGCTCGCCATTCTCATAAATGATTCCCAATCTTGTTATTTAAGGGACGCCGCGTATCTCATTATTTCACACTCCAATTCGATCGGTCCATTATATTCAAGCTGGCGTAGAAAGAGATCATAACATGGATAGCAGCAACCATGTGAGAAATAGCAGAGGAGGAGAAGTGAGTTATCGTGGAGTGAGGAGACGGCCGTGGGGGAAGTATGCAGCGGAGATACGTGACTCGAACAATCAAGGGGTGAGGGTGTGGCTAGGCACGTTTGACACGGCGTTGGAGGCAGCTAGGGCTTATGATCAGGCTGCGTATAACATGAGGGGTGCCATGGCTGTGCTGAATTTCCCTAAGGAGTATAAACGGACGCCCAATGGGGCTGTGAACAACAATGCAGCGTCGTCATCAGGGCCAGGCCGAACGAAGGAGGTTATTGAGTTTGAGTGCTTGGATGATCAGGTGTTGGAGGATATGCTGGCCTGGTACGATGGGGCAAATGGCTTTGTTAATGTTTACAGTGGTGGTGGTGGTGGCAGTAACGTTCACAATGGCAACGTATACAGCGGCGGCGGCCATCGGCTGTGACACTGAGATGGCCGTCTATATGATCAGTATAATAATATAGCTTGAAAAAGACTGAGGCTGTGTTTGGTTTAGGGAAAATTGCAGGGAAAGAAAAATTTGATGGAAAGTGAAATTCATTATGGATTCCATCTTATTTTCTTTTGTTTGGTTTAGAATGAAAAATTATGTGGAAAGTTTCAAAACTCCTTTTAATTTACATTAACTTTCCTTCCAACTTTCCACATAATTTTTTTTTCCTCATATTTTTCATCTAAACCAAACATCGAATTTTATCAATTTTCCTCTACATTTTCCTTTCCACTAAATTTTTCCGAAACCAAACACAGCCTAATAGGCAATGAATTTGATTCTAAAGTATACACATGATCATGAATAGGGTCTGTCACTTCAAAAATTAACTTTGTAGAAATCATAGTCGTTGTCTATTGCAGTGTTAGATAGAAGAGTCGAATCATCTTTCTCTTGGTCGTCCAGTGGATGGCATTTCACTCATTTTTTTATTTGCTTTTTCAATATGAATAATTTTGTGTGTGTATATAATAAAATAACACTCTATTTATTGTATATTTATCAAAATTCATGAATTACGGATAAAAAAATAACTTAATGAGTACATAAAATCTGTTGTTATTCAATTAATAGTATTTTATTGGTTATTAACTTCAAATCAAAATATTTTAAAAAGCCATCTTAATTGCGATAGTGTTTTACTTTTTAGATGAAATTATTGCTCAACCTTTGAAACACATTGTTAATCTATTTATTTACTATTTACTTCATCCTTTACTGATATTCATATTTATTATATATTGTGAGTTGTAGAAAATGGTTTGATAAAATTTTCAGCATTTCTTTCTCATGTTAGGTCTCATAAATTTTTTCAATTGGTTTTTTTCCTAATGCTTCCTTATTGAAAATTGCCAGTATTGCTCAATTTGTCTACAGCGAAAGTTGAAGATCTAGTTTAACATGTCATCAGTATACAATCTTGCCTAACAGCTGGATAAACAGTATGAGAGGAAGGCGAGTTTTTATAAACCATTGTTGGAAATAAGGCTGGGAGTGGGATAGGGGACGCAGGTGCGCCATTTATCAACTGATCTCGATATATGTGATACTAGCCATTTTCTGGAGATTTGATGCCAGCTCTGAAGAGGCCTGACAAAGTTTTATAAACTGCTATAGCAGTGCTGTTGGAAATGGAAATATGATATGAGAGGTGCATGGAATAGCCATTCCAAGCTTTCTTGTGATTTTTGGGCTCAATGTTGGGGATGCCAGGCACTTGGAAAGACAAAGCGTTAGTGAATTTAGGAGATGTGGAGGGTTAAATCCAGGCAGATATGCAGCCTATGTTGAATGGTCCAGCATTATATCCATCTGATTGTCCCTCATGTACATGAACTTGGATCTCTTCACCATAACCCATAGCTACCTAAATCAAGTCCCACCCATCAGGATTCAAAAATGAAAAAACTCAACTTTCTCTCTAGGTTGTCTCATGAGAGCTGCTTTTTCTTCAGATTAATTCTTATGCCTCAGGTGAAATTCATTCTTTCTCTTGTGTATTATCTAGCAGGGGCAGTGGAGAATTGCCCGAGAAATTTAGTCATTTGTACGACCAAAGTGGTGGATCAAATTGCAAAAAGATTCAAGGGTGAGCTGTTAAATATAGTAGATGAAGAATGGAGGACGAAAACGGAGAAAGATTTTTCAAACGCGGCAGACAATTTTCTCCAACAAGCTTGCCAGTAGGAAGACTCTGGTCTTATCACTCCACGAAAATGATTGATATCAAAGCTTACTAAAAATATATTCCTTGTTAAGTCTTCTGATGAAGAAGGCAGAGATAGAGCTCTTGTAGAGGACGTGGTCCTATTTGAACCAGCTTATATTACTCAACAGATGGAAGCCAGATATGCGCCAATAGATTACAAGTTTTTGTGGTGTAAGATATTGGTCGAAATTCATAATGCACCCGTAGAATATTTTAAAGAAGAGATGGCCATGAAATATGGTAGAATTATGGGCATGATTGTAACTGATTTGAAGCTGGAAGATGGAGGCATCAGGAGGAAGTTTACGAGGATCCAAGTTGCGATTGAGATGTCCAAACTTTTGCAACCAGATTTTTTTCTTGACAGGGGGCTAGCACAGTATCACCATTAAATGTTATTTACTTTGCTTTTGGCTAATGTGGTTCTAGTTTTTATCTATCTTCTTTTAAGCCTACCTAGCTTCATATAGTTTCACTAAATATTTGGCTACAATTTAGAAGTATTTGTGAGTGGCATCAGTACGTCCAATTTTAAAGGCTTGTTTTGACTTGTTGGCAATCATTGCAATTAGCAAAATTTGTTAAGAATTTGTAAGAAGTTGGATGAAGAACTTGAGAGTAAGAGAGTTTAGAGGCTAACATTCTTGAGAGAAAACCATATTTTTAGAAAACCACTTTATTGAGAACTATTTTCTTGAGCGAAAAGCATTCGAGTATTACATAAGGTATATTCTCATGATTTTTTTATTTGTTTTACAATAACAATGGCACGATCTTCAGATAATGCCCCATCACCACATTCTCCTCGTACCAAGTCCATCGTACCGTAGTTTAAGCACTAGTTAAATTTGTGCAGTGAAGGTCTCAATGATGATGTGCGAGTGAGACACAAACGACCAGTTCAGTTGGAGGCCGCTCAAAATTAACAAAACATTTTTTTCCATTTTTACAGTACGAGTCAACTTAAGATTTGAGATTTGAGCCAAAGCCTTCAAATAAAAGTCCTAGTCTTATCAGAATTCAAATCCTAATTATTTTAAGAGAAGTCCTAGTTTCCTAGCTTATAAATAGATAGTTGCAAACCTCTTTCACAGTTGAATTTTATTTAGATTAAAATTAGCCGTTGCTTCTGTTTTTAAGTATTCACGTTTGTAGACTAAATCACCCATTTATTAGTCTTCAGAATCCCAAATATCATTTTTTTCAGATTTATTCTTCATTCATATTTGTTATTTCAGTTTCTTATTCATCTTCTTCTTGCTTCTTCTTCGATTGCTTGTGGATATAAGGACCTTTGTTATCCGATTGATTGTGCTTCCACAAGATAAATTGCGCTTTTTGAGTGAGTGTAATGATTGCTAAGGCACGACCACCTGGACATTTATAGTCAGATTTCCAACATCTCCTCCACCCAAATTGAAACATATTTCATTGAAAGATCAGGGTCACACAAACCCCTATCAAGGAGCAATTGTTTATAACTTATCATCGTGTTAAAGTGTATGAGTACATATATTTTGCTAAGTTCAATTTATTATTAGAATTTCATATTTAGTATTGATGATCAACAAAATCACAAGTTAGCCACATGAACTACATGTTAATAATCGAGTTCAAATGTGTTTTAGAAGCTTTATAATTCTTGTATACTAGTGCGTAACAATAGATCCTCTATCTATTGTTTTGAGAAGTTCTTCCAATTTTAGATTATATAAGTCATCTTTCGATCACTTTTCAAATCAATAACTTGCCAGAACACAGAGAGTCTCGGTGAGTTTAATTAAATTTAACTAGATCCGGGTTCATGGCTCAAATCTTATCGTCAACCCTCATCCACCATCATTTTCATTTTATCAGAATCCATCTTTGACCACTCCATTATCTCCTAATTATACTCTACTTGTGATGCTCTTTTGATTAATTGTTCACAATCTTCAACCAGAGCTGTAGGGGAGAGCATCATGTAGTATCTAATTTGATTTCAAATTAGTAATTGCTTAATTAATCGATATAAACCGAATCAATCTAATTAAATCAAGTTTATTGAATTTTTTTTTGGTTAACAAATTAACCTAACCAAAAAATGTCTACAACAAACCGAATTAATCAAATTATTTTTTTAGTTTTCACCTTATTTAATTGATTCACCAAACTATTTAAAACAAATTAATTCATTTAAGTCATTTCGGTTCGGTGAATCAATTTTCACCAAAGAAAGCTCTCTCCTAGATGTGACTTATGTAATCATTTTTTTACTAACTTCGATCTCTTGACATTTGTTTGTAAAAATTGTAAAGAGAACTAAAAGAGGGGACAACAACCAAACATGGGGTAACTAGTTGGAGATAATACTATATGAAAGAAATAAGATGGAAAGTATTTAGGTTGTGCCAATTAAAGTCTCTTTCTTGTTCATTAATATAATATTAAATATTTAAAATACTTTCTATTTTTTATTAATATAAATATGATTATATGTCACCAAAGTCGTAGTCTATATCTATTGGCTGATTGATATTACATTATATATTGATTTTATCATTGCGCTAAAATCGTAGATTTGTTCTAATCACGATTTTTCAGAGTAAAATAAAAATAAAATCATAACATAGAGTAAATTGAAACAAAATAAAGAAAATGAAAGAGTGTTTTAGAAGAAAAGATCCGAATTTGATAGCTAATTAATACCTAAAACCATTGTTCTAAAAATCGCTAAGCGGTGCTAAGCGGTGAGCACAATCCTCAATGATTAATCAGTTAGGCGGAGATTAATCGGAACGATGAATAATCGAATAATTAATTAGAGTTATATATATTAATAATAAATTTAGTAATTAATTATAAACAAATATATTTAAAAATTATTATTTTTATAAAAAAAATTAAGTCTTGAACAAATCTGAAATATAAATTTTTAAAACACCGTCTAAAATTATTTGTTGACTTTTGCCAACAGACTTCAAAGTATACGGGGAGATAGAGAACAAAAATAAAATACATTAAAATATAGGAAAATGATAGAGTCCAACGCCGAAGCTTATCCCATCTATAGGTCGCACCAAAAGCTAGGTTTCCCCTCAAATCCAGCATTAGACATCATCTCATCTATCGACAGCGACCGGCCTCTATGGAAGACGACTGTTTGCATTTCGATTTCTTGGATTACGATTTCATAAACGACACCTTACCGTCCGATCTCTGTTGGCTTAATCAAAGGTCGCCACATCTCACTCTCTGCGCTCGTTCCTTTGTGTTTTGTTAGCTTTCGTCAAAAGTCTCTGTTTTCATATTCTCATTGCTAATTGCTCTTAATTCTTGTTTCTTTGTTGTTGGATTGCTTTTTGAAGTTAATGCTAGCTGTTGAACAAATTTAATGAGTGGATGATTGGTGTTTTGTTTTTAAAATTCATTCAAAAAGTAAAATTGATAGATTATTACTGGTGATGAATGATTTTTTTATTGATTATGATAAAGCAGTGATTAATGTTTGATGTTTTAAGGTAATTGTTGATATTAAATATGCATTGAAAATTGTTAAGTGAAGTAAAAGTGGATAAAAAAATTCGATTAAGTGACATGTAAAAGAGGACAGAGGGAGTATTTCTTTCTGCTGTTAATCTCTAGCTGAACCTGGAAATGTCTTAGGAAAATTTGTAAAATTTTCTTCACGTATATCATGGTTGAATGATTTTCATGTCTGAGTTCCACTTGACAGTAATTTGCCGTACATAGGCTGTTGGTTGTTTTTTTTTTTTTTTTTACCTACATGATAGAATGACACTGACAATTTGCAGGAAGGGGTCGGTCATTTATTGGGGTAAAGATTTAATTAAGAAATTTTGCTGTTAGTGGCTGCTGAGTTGATGGCCCCAAATTGTAGTTAGCTTTCTGATGAATATGAATGTGCAACTGTGTATGCTTATGTGCTCGTACTATTCATCATGATGTTGCAGTGCTTGTCCTGAAGTTCAACTGAATTCTACAAGTTGTGCATCCAATGAAAGAGAGTCGACTGGTGATGCAAAGGAATCAACGAGGAAAAGGTATCAGTGTGTCGCAAGTTTTCATGTTCTTGAGTTTGCATATTGGCTTTATATTTATTCTATTAAAGAACGGTAAGAAAAGATGCTTCATGTGTTTTACAAGGGACAAACTGTGTTGGCCTTCTTGAGTTCCGGAGTGTTAATATATCAGGTTTTGCTTTGATGCTTCCTTTACATGCTCTTTGCACTTGTAGATGATTCAATTCGCGTTGTAGAGATGGTAATTGGTGTATTCTTCAATTCTTGTTATGTTTTAGCATCATTACCCACATCAACATTTAAAGGTCATTGCCTCCCATATTTGTTACTTATAGCATGGCGAATGCTTATTACATCAGGAAACGTGCCTTGACAGAAAAATATTTTAGGATTTTGATGCATTTAAAATTATGGGTCATGGTCCATTTTGACTAAGAATGTAAATTTGCATAAGCATGGTTTGACGTCATTCAAAGAGTATTGCTGGACGGAGTTTTCATATTTAATCAGAAAATGATATTTGCTACCCTTTATTTTTCTAGTGCCTTGTATTCATGTTAAATTTAATTTTATAATTTTTTATCATAATAATTTATTGATAATAATGTAGGCTGCGCACTAAGTCGTGTTGCAAAGCGGAGATGAAAGCTCTACGCGAGAAGCTGAGGCGGGAAAGATTCAATGACAAGTATGGATCGCCATCAAACTCACCTTCATTAAATAGTGTGTTATATAATAAATGGCTACTTGAAAAGATTCATTGAAGCATTTTTCATGCCATATGCAGACTTCTTGAGCTCAGCTCCATCATTGATCCAGCCAGGCTTGCCAGATCTGATAAGGTAGCTATACTTGATGATGCCATTCGGATTTTGAAACAGCTCAAAACTGAAGCTCAGGAACTTGAAGAGGCAAGGAAAAAACTAAACGACGAAATAAATAATCTTAAGGTGTGTAATGACCACATATCATGATGAATTCTGCTTCAGAATGCCTTAGTTTTTTACATGCTATGTTTTTTTTTGAAGTATGTAAAAATTCCCGCTACTTCGATGAGTAATAACCTCGGTGTCTGATGCGACAGCTTTTTGCTTCCTTTGATAAGTTCTAAAAGTAGTCGAACTTGGTTAAAACAGCTTCCGTACTCCTTTCATACCACAGTGTACTCTTTTTCATTTTCCACAACCTCTTAAAACTTGTGCTGCTATTAAAATTCTTGCTTTTGATTCTTTTTCCATCTTTTTTATATTTTATATGTGTTTTTAGTTTCAGATTGCCAAACAAATATATTTTTTTGTCAGTACACTTCCTTTGAACTGATAGTTGAAATTATATCTTTATGCTTGACGACAGGCTGAAAAGTATGAACTTCGTGAAGAAAAAGTTACTCTTAAGGCTGAGAAAGAAAGGATTGAACAGCAGATGAAACTGATTGCACCTGCTAGTTTCGTGCCATCTCATCCTGCTAGCTACCATCCTGTGGCAAACAAAATGCCTGTGATTCCCGGCTATGGTTTGGTACCAATGTGGCGATATTTGCCTACATCTGCAGTTGATACATCCAAAGATCATGAACTGAGACCTCCAGCTGCATAGATCTATAAGTATTTTATTAATGCATTTGCTTTCTTGCAATCTTACATTTTTTTGGGCTTCTTGGTGTCAATATTAGTATTGATCCGACTCCAGTGTCGAAAGTATGACATACAGACAACCATGATCATGGGTAAACTAGCTTTGCACGCTCCAATTCACAAAAAAAAAAAAAAGTGGAATTGTTTTGAATGTTTGGAAAATATAGCTTCTCAACAGTACATTGAGGCTGTGTTTGGTAAACTGGAAATCTGAGGGAAGGGAAAATGAGTTATCTGTGGATCTCCTTTCATATATTTGTATTTGGTTAGAGATGGAAAAAATGTGTCGTTTGTATTAAATCATTCTTTAATTTAATCAATTTTTCTTTCTTATTTTCTTTTTAACTTTTCATCCTTCAACTATGCTAAACCAAACATAATTTCATTTAATTTTTCTCTCATGTTTCTTTTCTTCAAATTTTTCCTATGTCAAATATAGTGTATAGTATTATTTTGTTCTTATTGGACTCTATTAAGAGATGATCACTTAATATATTATGCGTTTAATAAACCAAACTTTTTTTCTGAATGTTTATTTGTAAATTACGAATGATTTGTTATTGATTTTATATTTGAATAAGTCGAATGCTAGATATTGACGATTTTAAAAATTATTACTATATATTTTCTCCATTTCTAAAACTCAAGCATCAAATATCTATTGTTTGGACACGTTCTTTATATAATTTCTTTCTCAGATACATTCTCAATTTCATTCCGACTAATTTTTTTATTGTATTACTACTATTTTTTCATCTAAATAATATTTTAGAGGCTCTTTGAAGTTTGAAACTGAAATTTATTCTGTTAAGAAATTGTAAGTTTGCTCTTCAAAAAATTCAATTGTAGTCTCTTTAAAAATTGCCAGTTTGCTTTTTAGCTAGATGATTAATGCTAGGTTATATGTTTGACAGAGAAATATAACTTTGGTATCATGTGTAGGGTGTGGTTGGTGGATTAAATGGAACATTGGTACCTGCAATTGTACCAAGTGATAAGCAAATCTATCAAGGCAAATGAATATCAAGTTGTAGGGTGTGGTTGGTGCATTAGATGAAATCGGTGGTACATGTAATAAGCCGCAATGATAACGAAGCTATCTATCGAAGAAGTGATGAATGGTATCAAAATGTATTGAGAATATTTGATTTCAATATCATTTTTATGTGTTTTTGGTTTGGATGAGAAGATATAGCACATGATACAAGGATTAGATTTTTGTGCTTTACAATTCATAATTACTTGAGAATGCAAAAATTAGACAATAAATTATTTAGATGTTCAAAAAGTGATTTATAAAATTAAATTATTCAACAATTAGCAATTAAAGGTTGTCTGACTTGTGATTACACTATTCAAATTATCATATAGCATTCAACAATCATATTTTTATTTTACAGAACGACCCCTAAAAATATATTCTTCTTCTTTAAGAGAAATAAAAGTATTCATGTATTTTTTTGTATTATCTTGCTTAGTAGTGTATATATGGATAACTAGCTTTCCTATCACACTCCTAAAGGATCTGAAAAGTTCTATGAATGGAAAAAAATTTGTTACTCAAATTGTTACAGAGCCTGAACCTCAGGTTATGATCTAGAGCACAATTAGAAATGATATGGTAGGTCAATATGAAATTAGAAAGGCTAGTCTTTTTATTTATTTTTTATTTTTTATTTTTAAAGTGGATCGATAGTGGTTCCCCCACTTCCCCTTGGTGGCCAGGCGCACACCTTCCATCTTGATAGTGCACGCTCATACTCACTGCGGGCCAGTTTACGCGCACCTCTAGCGTATCTAAGCGTAAATGCGATTAAGAAAACAACATTCATTAACAAGAGCACACCAATCTTAGAAATCCTACTATAACACAAATATATGAAGATCCATTAATGTTGGGGAAACATAAGGTCACATCCACTAAGACATAGAAACAATGTCAATATGGATTGGTGGGAAGATTTTTTTTTTTTTTGTAAAAAAAAACTAGCTATTATTGATAGCGACGGGCAGCAGGGCCAGCGGCCTCCAAGAGAAAACTAAAAACACAACAATAGGAGAGCCCCCTTGGCTTACAAGACTAGATAGAGAGGAGCGACGTCCTGCTGGATGGAGACGAGGTAAATCGTGAAGTTTAGAAAATTATTCTATGATGAGTTAAATTTCACGCATGTATAATTTTAATTATATTGATGATTAAATTAATAAAACTGTCACTTCTTCAAATAAAAATTATAAACTGGATCTTGAATAAATTAAACTAAGAAAAAAATGATTTTTTATTATTTTATTTTTGAACTGAATTAATCTATAATAGTGGAAAATAAAATAAAACATAATTTTTAGCAGTATACAACTTATTTAAATATATTAAAAATATATTTACTTTTGAAAATTCAAGGAACAAAACTTAAAATTATAGATAACAATCCCTCTATCCATTTTTACTTAAAATAACTTTCATTAATTTTGAACTTAAATAATTCAAATATAATATTATAAAAATTATAATAAAAATATATTATTAAATTAGAATTTAATACGAATATAATAACATATATCATTATAATATTTATCATAAAATTTTACTGATAAAAGGATAAATCAATCTCAAATATATAAAAACCAAGTGACAAGTATCAATCTGTGGGTGGGGCCATGTGGTATTACTCTTTGTCTCTTTGTATAGACAGAACTGGCAAAGTCAACGACACGAGACGAGACCCATTTGCAAAGGGAGAGGAAGGATGTCGAGCATGGAGGATTCCGATGATGCAACCGCGGATTGCAATCTACCCAAAGACATAATCGTCGACATACTGTGTCGACTTCCTGTCCGGTCCCTCCTCCGATTCAGATGCGTGTGCAAATCCTGGCGCACACTAATCGCAAACCCTAGTTTCATCGCCAAGCACTTCAATCAAGCCATCACCTGCAACGAGCAATTGGTTGTCCACACCAAGAGGTCATTTGAGGTTAAACATGCTGTGACTATGATTGTTAGAACAAACAAGAAGCGAAATGACCGTCTTAATGTGGAGCTTCCGCCTCCTTGCGACATTAGCAACTATGTGAGGCTTGTGGGCTCCTCTAATGGGCTGCTCTGTATTAGCCTCTGTTCCACTGCTTCAGTTATTCTGCTGTGGAATCCTGCGACCAGAGAGTTCCGGAATCTTCCTGAAAGGCAGATTTTGGTTCCCACCGGCAAGCGGGTTCACACCGTGTTTCTTGGTTTCGGGTTTGAACCCAACTCCAGTGATTACAAGATCGTCAGGTTCTTGTCTTACAAGGTCTTGAAGTCAAATGTGCCAAAAGTTGGTGTTGTTGAGGTGTATTCGCAGATAACTGATATGTGGAAGGAGGTTAATGCTGGTTTGAAATGTCAGGTTAATGAATACTCCCCTACGGCTGTGGTGAGCGGGGCAGTTCACTGGCTCGGAAGTAGAGTTGCCAAGGAAAAGGATTCCATTGATGGAAAGGATGTTATTGTCTCTTTTGATTTGGGCAATGAAGTGTTTGGTGACCTGCCCCTTCCTGAGTCTAATGTGTATGCTCAAGGACATGGTTTTCAAATATGTGTTTTGGAAGAATCACTATCTGTTCTTGTGTTCCCTACTTCTGGAAATATGAGCAAATCGATTGATATTTGGGTTATGAAAGAATATGGTGTGGCAGCATCATGGGCTAAGCAGTTCAGCATCAGACTTTTCACCGGGGTTTCAAGGCCTGTTGGGTGCTTTAAAAATGGTGAGCTTATACTTCAAAACAATAAAGAAAAGTTATTTTTGTATAACCCAAGGACAAAGAAATTTGGGACCTTGCCTTTGTGCAGTGCCAGGTATGTTTATGATGTTCATAGTTATGCTGAAAGTCTAGTCGCGGTGAGGGCTGCAATCTGAGTTGGCATCTACAACTACATTTTGGCTGTTTATGGTTTCCTTGTGTTGAATTTATTTTGTAATGGAGGACAACTGGTTTGGAAGAGGAGGTTCAGGGGTATGGCGTTAACTTTATGGCTATCCTACCTTAAATTCCAACACATGTTGTAAGTGGTTTCTGAAGAACTTATTTGTCTCATCCATGTCGTTGTGGTGGTGTTCATGTAGCTGGTTAGTCATTTGGGATCAGATTTCTACTTTATGGATTACTCGTGAAAGGAAAAATCTCATTATGTAGAAGAGAGGGGAAAAAAAATCAGTCAACTTGATATTCCCAGTCATTTATGGCAATTTTAGACCATAAATATTTTGATACTTTTTGACATATATGAATAAAGTAATTTTAAAAAAATTGATTACTTTGAAAATCAAAACATAACATAAGACTCACGAAGCACATAGCATTCCTAACTGACGCTAGGATCAGCTGCTTTTGCCACATTATTACACGATGCTAGAGCTAACTAGTTAACTGTTTTAGAAGTTTTTTTTTCTTTTGGCCCTACTTGAAGTTTTTTTTCCCCAAATGGTGTTGCATGAGAAAAGTTTTCGGAAATGGCCTTGTTATATAGAACTGCTGTTTGAAACGGCGGTTGGACTGATGTGCTGATTGGGCTATCCAGTCAGCAGATAGGTGGACAAGTACCAGTTTCAAACAGCGGTTGGCCTTAATCGAACCACTGTTTGAAACAGCGGTTCGATTGGGTTAGCTCTCTAAACTTTTTGGAGCAATCGAGCCGCTGGTTCAAACAGCGGTTCGACTAAGCAAATTTCTGAAATTAATGAATATTCAATTTAGTTGTAAAAAGCCTCGAGTCACTATTTAGAAATTAAGAAGAGCAAGTTTGTATTGAAATGTTTGAAAGTTTAAAGTTTCGAGTCAATACTTCACAAATGTATTGAAATGTTTGAAAGTTTAAAATCTACAGCAACTAAGTACGAGGAGTCCAAGGGCCTTTTGTAGTCCTAACGCGCTTCGACTGTCTTGGTTGTTGCTGAATATCTTCCTGCTCCCGGGTCATCTGCGTGACCTGTGACGGACCCACACCGTGAGCACCATCATCTCCATCATCATCGAACTCATTGTCTGATTCAATAATAACAGATGACGGTGGCAAATCTGAAACATTGAAAACAAGAATGTTAAAAATATTTAACGCATTGTAAGTAGATTGACATATTTATAACATTAAAAAGTACCAGCCGGAAGTGCAATAGTATCAGGATCAATCCTCAGTCGAGCAGCTTCGTTAACGCCATCCAACTCGTTACGACATTTGTGAAAGAGGTTGTACACTAGCCTCTTGACATGACAGCTCGCATCACTGACGAAAACCTCGGTTGCTACTTATAACTACTCATAAGCACAAATTATCTCACAATAATCATCACTAGTCTACAGCACCTGAACGACACAAGAGAATTAGTCATTAAAAGCCATAAATATTGACATGAGTGAAACAGAAGGAACTACCCTTACAATCTTACTCAAACCTAAGCTAGGTTGAGCTCACTTGCTGCTCTACTACGCTCCTTGTAGATATTGTCATAAATAAGTGATCTGGCCTTGAACAACACTAAGCACGCTAAGGCACGCAAACCATGCTAAGGTACGCGAGTCACACCTTTTCTCTTTCATTAAGATTTCTATATATAGATGTGAAGTTGCTTTTAAATTAAGTTATGAATATGGGCTCTTTTAAGATGTAAATCTTCAGGATGAATTTTGGACTTCTTTGGCTTATAGAAATCAAAATCAAGATAGGGCCCAAGTTACAGAGATTATATGCTTAGAGACTTTGTCAGTGATTTTGACAGATATACTCCTTAAAATTAAGAAAGATTCTACAAAAATACGTTATAGAAACTCATAGATAATTGCTTGATCTTTCCACAGCTTTTTGAAACGCATTAATCGGACATCTGGATCAAAAGATATGCTCTTCAAAAGTTGGAAAGATTCTTCGTAACGTATTAGGAAGTTGTAGCTCTCACACGCGTGACAGTAAACCTCTACGTGCGGTTATTGCGCTCGGCTGATCACTATCTTCTATCTGATTTTTTTTCTCCTCGTCTTAATTGTGCTCCAAAACTGCCCATTTTAACATTTTTTTAGTTAAGCTCTGAAATAAATTTGAAATACAAAAACTAGCTAAAGCTACTAAATAACACTAAAGAATAGTTAAGAATTAGGTGAGCTGGTCTCATCAATATACAAAACTCATTTATCATTAAAATGACAAGCTCAATTCATTGAGAATAAAAAAGTAAATGACTTTTGAAAAGTCATACATAGTGATGTATGAAAATCTATAAGTATGAAAGCTATTTTACGTAATTTTATAAAATTTTATGATTGATGCAGTGAAATGGTTATGTATGATATGACATAAATTAGATTTCTTTGAATGGTTCACAGAATTATAAAACCAACTATGTAAGAGGATTAAGTCTCTTCGATTAGATCAATGAGTGAAATATATGAGTCTATAAATTCATGATCATCAAATAAAGCATGAAATAGTTTCACAACTTGCTCCTTCTAGAGCACCACACTTTAATGGTACGTCTAAAAGGATAGATGAAACTTTGTTGGACATGGTTCGGTTAATGATGAATCATACTGATCTTCAACTAAGCTTTTAGAGTATGCACTAAAATTGTTATGCTTAGTAGGAGTACATCAAAAATAATAACAAAGACAACGTATTTTAATATGTCTTAGAAGTATTCTAGGAAAGGTTGAATCTTGAAAATTTTCTATGATTGTCTTTATTTAAGATATAAAGACATTGTGAAATGTTCACAAGCATAACCCCGAGATCGATAAATGTTTCTTTTTAGAAACCCAAGAGATTAAATTGGTTTATACACTACCACTGAGGGCAAATTATTTAACGATCAACGTAGAGTTTCAAGAAAATATGATTCTTATGAACCATGAAAGCTAGTGGGAGTGGAGTGCAACTTGAAAGATTTAAAGAATCACAGTAAATAGTGCACAATGAGTTATGATTTTCTGTGTGATTTTCTGTGAGTTTTGAGATGGCTTATGCTGATGTTGAGTACTATTGTTTCGTCGGAGGCCTGGCCTGAGCCACCGACGACCAGTCGTTGGAGAGGGCTTTCAGTCAGTTTGGCAATGTTCTCGAATCGAAGGTGGATCTGGCTGGAAATGGCTTTCTTTGATCTCTCTTTGTGTTACTATGTTACTGTTCTCTGTGTTACTATGTTACTCTTGTTTACTATTATTCTCTAAATCGATCATCAACGATCGTGAGACCGGAAGGTCGAGAGGATTCAGATTTGTCACCTTCGGGTCTGAGCAGTCGATGAGGGACGTGATTTAGGGGATGAACGGCCAGGATCTCGACGGCCGTAACATCACCGTGAACGAGGCTCAATCCCGCGGTAGCGGTGGAGGAGGCGGAGGATTCCGCAATGGAGGTGGCGGATATGGTGGAGGTCGCCGTGAGGGTGGAGGTGGAGGATATCGCGGTGGAGGCAGTGGATATGGTGGAGGAGGTGGATATGGAGGAGGTAGCCCTGAGGGCAGTGGATACAGTGGAGGCGAATATGGTGGTGGTGATGGTGGTTCGAGATACTCCATAGGCGATGATAACTCCGACGGTGACTGGAGAAATTAGATGTAATTTTTTCTGATGAGTCTCATAAGTTGGCTTCAAACCCCTTCCATTGACCTGTCCTGTTCTTTGTTTTCTACTATTCTTTTTTGATCTATGCGTCAGTATGTTTTCAATTATGCACTTGGTTTCGTTTGATCCTAAGATCTGAAATGATAAATGTGTCGTCTTTGAGTGAATCAGACAAAAAGTGAGCCTGAAACCTAACAATTTCTCAATTTAAACTGATTTTAACTCCTCCTTATAAGGAAAAAAAAAGTTGTGACTATTCTTGTGATTGCACCTCATAGGTCTGAAGTGATAAGTCATCACCATATATGATATGTTTAACTGATGACCGAACATTGTCATCTTTTATTTATAGAAGACAAAGAACTTATGAATTATAAGGAAGCATGATGGATCCTCACTCCGAGAAATGACTTCATGTATTTAAATCTCAGATGGAGTATGTGTGGTCAAACAAAGTACTGACTTTGTTTGATTCTTCTAATGGTGTAATAATAATCAAAAGTAAGAGGACATTCAAAAGGGCTAACATAATTGGAAATGTTCCAACATTTAAGATGTGATGATAAGCTTAAGTTAAACTCATGACTTTGAGTACAGGGCAACTCATCACACTACTTAAATCCACTAGGATTATCCTAGTCATATAAATATTTTTAAATATAATATATGAATGTAAAATAATTTTTCTTACAGAATCTATAAGAGGATTTGTATGACACAATCTTAAAGTTTTATACCTTAGGGCAATGTCCTTTGACTGAAATAGACATATCAGAGATAAAATCTTGCTTCAATGTGTTAATTAAAGAAATTTGATTGTCAGTAAAATGAAGAAGAGCCCTATGTTCACATAAGGGTTAGTGAGAGCATAACCATTATATTAGATGTATATGTATGACATATTTATGTGTGTTTGAGAAAATGTTTCTCAATGAGAGTTATTGGATTATAAAAGAGAACACTCTTTGGTACTTGTGATGCACTAAAGAAAAATTTTATTTAAATGAAGTTTGACCTTATTTATTGTAAATTTTACAATTATGGGAATTTTTAGACCGAGTAAGATGATTTTAGTTTATGATCTGAATTTATCTTATTTACTAATGATTGAGTAACATATTGGAGAAGTGTCTGATAAGGACATGTTAAATAATTTTATAACGGAAACTAAGTAACCTCAAGCATGTATTTCAATGCATTCTTATCATAAGTGAAATTATTTTTTCGATGTGATATGATGTTTGCAAAGTCAAGAAATCTCAATGTTGATGATTGTTTTTTGAATAATCTCCTTTATCAATATAAGTGAAACTTATAGGTAACATATCTTATTGTCGGGTTCTTCATGAACCATTGATGATTCATCGATTAAACTATATACATGTTAGATGTTGGTTTGAGTGAGAGCATGTTTTCATATTTAGCCATTCATTTATTGATTTCATATTATGACTTGAAAAATATGTAAATCTCATTCCATGAATTATAAGTTATTTAGAGATCATCATGTACATGAGTTGATTGTGAGACGCTATTCAACAAAATAATATCATTCTAAATTTCCTTAGTTGATAATCATTGTATGGAATGTGATGAGTATTAACATTATCATGTGGATTAGTTGATGACCATATTTAAAGGTCATTGGTGATGGATTCCAAACTAATGACATGAATATATATCAGGTAATATGTATTACACAGACCCACTCTTAAGATTACTATAAAACATTTTGTGTTATAAGTATATCTTATAATATACGAGTATAGTCCTTAACCTGAGTTGGTCATAGTTTCCTACTTGTGAAGTATCACACTTTTTATATTATCAAACGCTACCAGTAAACCTAGTAGGCACAAAGATGATTATTGGGTATGTTATGAATCTTGATGAGGAATATGAGCCAACAAGACAGATCTGTCATTGATGAGAGAAATATCAATGGGCCCCTCAATGAATTAAGATTGAGAAATATGTGGTCGTGTTAAAGAAGATTGAATGTGAATTGTTTGATATGTTAGTTTTACTTAGAAATCAAGAAACACGCATGAGCCTAATAAAAATAACATGTCATTCTTTCTTATGCTCATTCTAGATATTGCTGGATAGAGATATTACTTGTAACTGATTTATGTGCAAATGGGAGATCATTAGTGTCTACCCATTAAACTAGTTAATTGATTTATATTGATTAATGTTTCGATTATCTTGAAGCCCTATTTATTATTAATTAGAGATCATAATGTCTTATTAGAGGCGCTTGTGATTAATAGATTTTAGCTCATGACTAATTAAGAATAAAGTTATAGGACCACACACAGTTAATTGACTGATATTTTGTTAAGTAAAAGTGAATAAGATTTGGCCCGGATATGATTTGGTCCAATCCGTGTCTGAATTAGATAGATTAAATAAACTCATTGAGTTGAATTCATGAGTAGGACCCATTGTTAATATCTAATTAGTTATTGGGTTTGGCCTGTGGGCTAAATGCTCAATAAATTCATCACACTATAAAGGCACATTAACATGTAAGCATTTTGACATTTTTGATGACTAAATGTCAGTTTGTTTTTCATGTGTTTTGACATGATCAAAACGCAATTTATGGTAGTGAATGGTGAGAGGGTTCTTTTATCCCTGAGAGCTACTACTCCATTGGCTCGGTATCAACCACATGTGTGTGGATATCAATAGAGGCACAATGACTGACGTGCTTGAGAGAGACCACCAACAACTACACAATGAGGTAACTTTATATGCTTTGTGGGGTTTTGATTTGACATATTTGTATCTTTCATACAAATCGAAGCCAATAACATTAAGTGAAAGATAATCTGAATCTATTTTGTATTTGTTAATTCAAATTACCACTAAATCCATAAAAATGTTATATGATGTTCTAGATCCGGGGTAGTGACTCGCGATTTTGAAACTTAAACTTCTATTTTAGTACACGTAATCTCCAACACTATTCATCATAAAGAAATTGTGCCCAACCAGCTTACATATAAAGAATTCAACAAAAGAGTGCTTCCTGTACAAATCGGTCAGTTTCTTAAATACGCCTTACGTGGCTCATGAAATGTTTATGGACTTTGAAAAGAAGGTAAGAGTAATGTTAAAAATGAGATTTTTAACAGGATATTTCAAAAGTCTATAGCAGGATGAGTTGGCTTTTCCTGATAAGAGCAATGTTAAAAATGAGATTTTTCTATAAAGCAACAAATTTCATTTTCAAATCTCTTAATAATTGTTGGTAAAACATTTCTGCGAAGGGTGAAAGATATCGGTTTTTTCAATTCTAGAAGAGGGTTAAGAAAAAGGATCCACTTTCTCGCTATCTTTTTGTGATAGTGATAGAAATCTTATCCAGAAAACTGAAA
The DNA here is from genome assembly GCA_002312845.1 of Kalanchoe fedtschenkoi. NCBI lineage: Eukaryota > Viridiplantae > Streptophyta > Magnoliopsida > Saxifragales > Crassulaceae > Kalanchoe > Kalanchoe fedtschenkoi. The sequence continues at coordinate 55,704 of NQLW01000082.1, forward strand.
GACTTGCAAAGAATGGGAAAAATTGAATCTTTATCATCTCTCATAAGAATACAACTTTGAGCCGTTTATTATTTGCTAATGGCATGCTTATATTCAGTAATGGGAGCTTGCCATCAGTTAAAAATTCTCAGTCTTATTGGACGAGTTCAGTGAGACTTCTGGTCTTCTCATTAATAAAAAAAAGACACTACCGGGTTAGTTGGACCATAGTATGTAAAGCAGTGAGTGATGGAGGATTGGGCATAAACTCTCTGCAGCATATGGCGTGTGCTTTCAGAGCAAAAATGATTTGAAACTATCTCAATGGCGTTATTCTTTGGGCCATGATCATGAAGGACAAATAAAATTGAATAGTAAGGAAGCCATTGTTTGAAAAATTTTAAAGAAATGATTGAAATGGTTAAAAATAAATTATTTATTATTTTAGGAAGGGCTAAAGTGCCTTTTTGAGAGGGGGAATGGTCTTATTTGTGCAGGTCCCATGTTTAAACCCTGATATTACTATTCAGGGTCTGTTGAAAAAGTCTGATGCTAAAGTGCTTATGTACAAAATTCTAACTAAGATTCAGATACAACTAAATAAAATCAGTTTGGATAACTCAAATGATAAAAAATTTTGGCTCCATAGTGAAAATGGTGAATTTAAGGTGTCAAACTTTATTAAGTGGAAGGACCCTATGAAAAGTAATAAATGGCTGGAACAAATTTGGCAGAGTTTTATTCCCACTAAAATTAGTTTCTTTTTATGGAAACTGCAATATAATGTTATTCTGTTAAAATAGTGATTCAACCAAGAGGTATGTTATCAGTATCTACCTGTATTTGTTGTGAAAATAGAAAGATGGAAAATACTAATCACGTGTTTGCAAAAAGTGAGATTTCTGGCCAAATTTTGAACCATTTTTCAGGGATCCTGAATTTTATGTGTTTTGGCACTGTCAAAGAAATTTTGTGGACATATTTTGGCAGAAGTGATACTTCAAACAGAAAAGGGGCAGCCATAAAAGTCAGAGCAGCGTACTGCTTCTGGGAATTGTGGTGTTGGAAGAATAGCTATAAATTTGAAAGTTACAAGAAGCCTGATTTTTTGATATTCCAAATTCATAGAGATATCCTAAAAATATTGGTGGTAAAGTTGGAAGCAAATATGCTAGAGTGGCTAGGGCTCCGCAGGTCATATTCAATTATAGTATTCTCAAAAAATTGGAGAAGAATTGTTAATAGAAGAAATATTTCTAATTCTATAATTTCTCTAATTAGCTTCGCATTTAAAAGCATATCCTTGGCAATTCCTTCCGCGCTACATTTCAATGGAAACACTGTCTGCAGTCCAACTTTCACGCTCTTCTAGTAAAACCAGTCATATATGCTCCCAACAAGAATTGAATTCATAACTATTTCGACGGATGTTGTCATCTCTTACCACTTTATACAACCTGGTGTGAGATGAGCTAATTCTCATCTAAAAAATTCATCAAGACTTTTTTAGGAAGGTAGAGTAAGATCAAATAAGATTCAATATTGAGTTAGATAGATCATTATGAATTAGCTAAAAGCTTAGCGATTTTTGGATCTTCATTGAATGAGGTTGATGTCATTAAAATAATTAAAGAAAAAGAACCAAGTGGGAGAGCTTGGTCAGTGTTGTTAAGAAAAATGAACTGAGTAGTGGAATGGGCCCTAGATTTTTGAAGGTAGAGATGGGTATTGATTTTTATAAACCATCATATTCATGGAAGGAGATTAAAATTGCATCTTAAAATAAGGCTGGTCTTGAGATGGAGTGGGCCCTCGGGCAAACTTTAGTTATGAGCCCTTATAAAAATTAATCTCATATTGAACTGGTAATTAATATGGTATGGTTTACCAATTTAGCAGTCTAATTGTTTAAAATTTAATGAATGAAATAATACAAGGAGTGACATAGTTGTTGAATATGTGAAATTTGTCATTAGGATGAGGGTTTAGTTATCATCACAATAGTTTTTTTTCGAGTTTTTATTAAAATTTATTGAGAGGCTAATGTGGGCGGCCTCAAAGGTCTGATGAATCATGGGTCGTTGCCCATATCAGCCCCACATAGGATCGGGTCTGAGGAGAACATACCAATCCTTTATTGAATGAAAATGAGGAGTTATATGTCCATAATTACATCATGACTTGTTATCTTAATTAATGTTGTAATTAGGAGTGAGCATTCGGTTAAGAACCGATCGAATAACAAATTTTGCTAACCAACCGATAATATTCTTAACCGTTAGCAAAACTGTTTAACGGATAAATACGATTAAATTTTTAACCGTATTTCAATTTTCTGTAAGTTATATTTAAAAATGGGTCATTAATGTTAAAAAAGTTAGTTAAATAGTATATGATAATAATAATTAACTATATATAAATTAATTTATTAATTATTTTAATCTGATTTTTAATATTATTATTTATTATTTGGTTAAAAGGTTAATCACTTAATCAAAAAATTTGAAACCCTTAACTGTTAACCGAACCGAATTTATTTGGTTAATCGACCAAATTTGTCGATTTACCGTTGTTTTTACTTTTACGGTTAACCGTATCAGTTAATTTTATTTGATTAACTGTTTTAACTGTATAGTGAACACTCATACCCTAGATCATCTTATTTTGCAATCCATCACATCTAATCAATTATAAAATATGAGTAAAGGCGTCCGTCGTCCCGACGGTCCGGTTCGAGAAAAATTAAAAATCGAACCAAATTATTAGTCATCCCTTTTTAAAATATTAAACTGTAAACCGAATGATTTTAAAAAGTTTAAAACCGAATCGAACCGAATCAAACCGAACCGAACTGCTCGGGAGCATCATATAGACACCCGGGCGATCCTATTCTGTTATATATATAAATGAGTAGACGCCTAATGTCATTTATGACCTGTCCGATTTCAAAAATAATGCTCGATGAAACATCTTATCTTGACAGGATGTTCTTACTATTCTTAAGATTAGTCATGAGACCTGGATACAAGGGGAAGTCTAAGCAGAGAGTAACAAGTGAAATATTATCAACAAGCTCAAGCAATCCGCTTAATGAATTTATAGTATATTGCAGTGTAATAAAGATGTTGTAATTTGGCCTTTTGTATTATCCTACATTGGCTAGTGAAGTAAACTTACCACAAGTTACGCTTAAACAGGTCGGTTGGCTAAATATGCTGCGACCATTTTAGTTTGATGGGTGCTTCATGTATATCAAGATATATGGCTGTATTTTTGGGGCTACCTCTCATAGCGCAGGTTCACTTGGCCAATCTTCAATTCCCATAAAGAATTTACAATCAGTTTTACATGTGAAAAGTAGGCATCGATAATTCATTTATTTATTTTTTTGAAAAAAAAAAAACGAAGTTGTTTGATTACAATTGGATCAAAGTTCCTGATCCTTGGCTTACAGGAGAAAGGAGGTGGAGCTCTTTCAATGTTAAGACAAGAAGGATGGAAATGTTCTAAAGATTTCACAAAGCTGTCAAATTCCTATCTGGGAAGGCCTTCCAAATCTTCTTTCGGGAAATGTTGAATTCTTGCTGGACATTGAGAAGGATCAGAATAAATTTTGAAGTCACGAAAATGACCACCTTTTGCTAAGCTATCTGCCACCAAATGACTTTCCTTTAAGATGTGCTGGAAATAAGAGGCAAGGAAAGAGAATCAAAAGGTCTTTCCTGTTTAAACTTTGAAGCAGTAGGCTTTGAAGAAAGTATCTTCTTCTTTTCTGAAAATTCCTCCTCCATAAGAGTAGTTGTTAAGGACACCTCCATTACAATTCAGAATGATACCTGAGGAATTGGGGCACCATCTAATCCATTTGACCTTAGGAGCTTTAGGTACAGATGCTGGAATGTGTTAGCAGTCCAGCACCAAGGTTTCAGTCCAGGATGACTTCAGGAGCAGCTGCCATGATCAATAACTGTTTCGGCAATTCATTTGCTCAACAGGGATTTGTAGTAAGTGCCACCAACCTGGCCTCAAGATGGGCAGTGAAAAGATCTGATCAAAGATAACCCTACAACTCTTGTGAAAACTATATAGCACAAAAACAATCTCCATTGGAGACAAAAAAAAAGATATATCACAGACAGCAAATGGAAGCAGTGTGAATGGATTCAGTATATATCCAACTTTATTGATTCAGGACACAGTACAAGAAAATGATGAGATGAAGATGTTCAGAGCCTGGGAGCTACAATGGGCTTGCTGGTCAAGCTGAGGACTCCACAGATCTCAGGATACATAGCCTTCCTAATCTCGGCATAGATCTCTCCGTTCCACATCTTGCGCCCCAACTCCTCCGCCATCCTCACAGCCGCATCCACCGTCTTCTCCCCATCCTCACACACCAGGTCCACCAAACCCATCTCCACCGCATCTCCCGCCTTCACCTTCTTGGCCGCCAGCATCACATCCCGCCTAGCCCCCACCTTCCCAATCTTCGACCTGAACATGGCCGTGAAATACTCGGGAAACGTCATCCCGATGTCCAGCTCGCTCATGTACATCACGCCCCGGTCCCCTCTCATCACCACGTAGTCATGGCTGATGGCGAGCAGCATCCCCGCGGCCGCCGCGTGCCCTGTCACCGCGGCGATGGTGGGCATCGGGAGGGAGAGTAGATCGGCGACCACCGGCTTGAAGTAGTCGACCATGTGGTGGAGGCGGGCCTGGAAGCCGGATGGGGAGCCGGGCTGCTGGGCCCACTTGAGATCGAAGCCGTTGGAGAAGAACTTGCCGTGGGCTGTGGTGATGAGGACGGAGCCGGGAGTGGCTTGGGACTTGACGGTGGATAGGGCGGACTTGATAGAGTCGATTGCGGTGGGGTTGAGCCGGTGCTCGGCGTCTGGGCCGGTCAGGGTCAGGATGAAGATGGAGCCGCGCTTCTCCAAGGTGTACATGCTGGTCTGAGGATGTCGGCCTCTTCCTTCTCTTGGAAAGTTTTTGGTATTGGTTCTGATCCAATCCTTGTTCGTCTTCCTGTTGAAGATTTTTTTAACAGATCTCACATTTCATTCTCTATTTCATTCTCTATCATGAATTCCGTTTTGTTTATTTTTCATAATGATTTTTTCGCAGTTTCAAAATGTGAAAATTTCTATTATTTTCGCTGTTCACAACCGTAAAAAATTTCATTTGATTTTCACAATTACAAAGTGCGAAAATCATAGAGATTTTCACGGTTCTGAACTGCGAAAATTGAAACCCTAAAAATATTTCACGTCATTGTCCGTTTAATTCTCGCGGACATAAGATTTTTCACAGTTGTGACCTACGAAAATCTCTATGATTTTCGCAGTTATGAAGTGCGAAAATCAGATGGAGCTTTTCGCAGTTGCGAACAGCGAAAATAATATAAATTTTCGCATTTCGAAACTGCGAAAAGATCAATATGAAAAACAAATCAAGCGGAGGTTAAGACATGATAGAGAATGAAACGAAAAAGTCACATTTGATAAAAAAAACTGAATTCATCATTGCAAATGTGATAGGGATAAGGACGTGGTCAATTATTAATTTCATATTGGCACTTTTAGTTAATTTCGCAAAGGATTTCAATCTTTATTGAGACTATAAGCGCTGATTTTTACAATCAAATAATTAATATATTATTTTTATTCTTAATATTTATTTTGATGAAAAAAAAAGTTACATAAGTATTTTATATTTGAAGTTCAAGAAAATGTGGATTTTTAACTTCCTTTTAATTTGAAATCATTGCAAGTAAAATGCACTTTTCATCCTGATGATCCGTCTTTGATGCCCATAATTGTCATTGTTCATATTTTCAAACTCTTACTTGCAAATAAACCAACATTGTTGAATGTACTTTTTTCTGGAAAATTAATTATATTAATAAGGATCCAAAAACCACATGGATCCAATGAAATACAGTACAAGGCTTACTTTGCCTAACAATGATCTGCATGAGCTACAAAGGGGAAATTAGGCAAATAATAGAAAAGTAAGAGCCATGTGAAAACTAAGCCTCTAAAACCACGCAATCGAGAGTGTGGTATGTACCGTCCACGCAGAAAAGACAGTTGAGCTCAACTTGCTCGCGGTTACCCCGACTTTCTGAAAAAAAATGATCCAAGTGCATCCTTCCTAATAACATTTCAAACTTAAGGGGTGATGAGGACATCACGCCAAAGGACCGTAGGCTGCATCAATTCTGTCCACGAATTTTTAACGCCCATAACTCTCAATTCTGAACATTATTGAAGATCCATAAGTAGTGATTGAAAAGATCTTAAAGTCTTATTTAAAATGGATCTAGTCACATGTGAAAATTCTATCAGAGCTTTCCAAACCCGACAAAACAAATTTCGTCATTTTTCCAGTACAAATCAGAGAAGAGTTTGAGCTTTAGCCTTAAGTCAAAGTAATAGCAAGATTTTAGTTTTGAACTAAAGTGAGAGTGATAACGGATTTGGACTTTGGGCCTGGGCCTGAGCCTTCAAATATGAGTTCATACTTGCCCCATTAGCATGCATATAACGGAGCAACCAGCCCCCTTCAACATCTCTCATAACGTGTTCTACGCTGTTGAAAGCTAGATCCACATGAGGTGTGTAATGCATAGCTAAAAAAACGCCAGTCACTATCTGAATGACTAAGCAAATACCAGCTAACGGACCGAACCCCCACCAATAACTAAGATTGCTAGGGGTTGGATAATCTATCAAATGCTAGAGAAAACATGCGTCAACTCTTTCTCATCTCGGCATCGTGGTTCACTCACGCACGAAGTAATAAGACTGCTTGGGTGAGGACAACTGGAGGAATCATGCGCATGGTTCCATGTCGGCCTTACGAGTGACAATGGTTCACAGCGCGAGGACTAAGTGAAATCCTTTTTCTCATCTGCGGTGCCAGATAAAGACTCAGTGAAGGAAGTTGTATCATCCGCAGACTCTTTAGACAAAAATGGAATTGTGATGCTTGGATCTTGGGTCGAAACGGGCGAGATTTTAGTAGGTAAGGAAATCCTAATTAGTATAAGAGAAACCCTAGCTTATTACCTTATAAATAAATAGTTGCAGACGTCTTTTTCAGTATTCGATCATGTCAACTAGATAGCTCATTTACTTGTCTTCAGAATCCCACATACTCTTTTCATATTCATTCTTCATTCAGATTTGCAATGTCTCCTCCACCCAAATCAAAAATCTGTCTTATCGAAAGATTGGGACTACACAAATCTCTATCATAAAAAAAAAGAGGTTGCTAGAAGAAGAAATAATGAATCTCGTACAATGTGTTTCCGCTGCTAAATGAGCGACAACACCATTAGGTCCCTTGTAAATATGAAAAACTTTAATCAGTAATGACTCAAATTTTCTAAGGACTCACATCTAAAATAATGTAAATTTTTACCCTATACCTGCAAGGTTTTAAACTTGGATGCAAAGGCTAACATTGGATTGCCTATGACTTGCATCCCAAAAATGCATACAAATGAGAGAAGTCCTCATGCTCAGTCCATATGATGAAATTGAAGGAAGGAGAGCCTTTACACATTTGCAGCATCTTTAATCATCAAAGAGAAATGGTCTGAAGAGATACAACCTAACATAGGAATTCTAAGTTTAAGAATTGTCTCACAAGCCGCATGGTTATATATAACTCAATCCAACCTCTTCTAAACATGATTCCGACCTTAATCAGTGTTGTCCCACATAATTAGAGAACTAATAAATCCTGCATATATAAGCAGGTTTGCATTGATAAAAATTTTAAAATCTTGCATACTACAATCATCCTAGTTTTGAAATCCCTTTTCTCACCCCCAACCAACTATAATGTTGAAGTCACCACATATAGTTCAAGGAGAACTGAGAGAGTTTCCAAAATACAGAAGCTCAAAGTAATAGCCGAGCATGAGCTTGCCTAGAGTATAAGACATAAACACATTGGCAAGAGTTGTGTAAGAATTCAAAGAGATTGACATAGAAATATATTGAGAGGTATAGGATAATAATTAAGCCTCAAAATTATTTTGCCACATGATACAAATGTTTTTGTTGATATCATGATCACTGAAGAAAGAATCAAATCTCATTCCTCAATACAGCCGAGGCAGTTTCAACTCCTTGGTGTTTGGTTCAAGAATTTAAACAAGACTAGGTGATGATCTTTAATCAAAAATTTTCAGTAAGCTAGAGTGTCTTTATTATATAGTCCTCGAGTGTTTCATACTAGAGAACTAATAATTTAGAAGATTTAGTAGAAGTGGTAACTTTATAAGCCCTTCAAATTATCCTTTTGAATTGTATACTTTCTTTTCTCTGGTTTTCTATCCAAATGTCCTCTTCCACTGATGCATGTAGAACTATAACTCTGTCCTTGTTCACCGCCACATAATGATCATACATAAAAATTTGAGACTGGTAGGAGGTTGGAGTACAAGTTGCACCACTGGACCAAGAAAAGACCGAGTTTTCCAAGCTTTGTTGCAATAGTTGTAATGTTGGAAAGGTAATGACATTATTCCGAATAATGGGGCTAGGTCCGGGCATGTTTCCAACCTTGGTGTTGAGTATGGCTCCAATTGCTGGTGACATATGATTGATGTTGAAACATGTAACTCTTTAGATGTGTCATTTATATTTGAAAAGATTATTGGTGCCACCTGAGTAGGCATAGAAGAGGGACTAAGATCTTCAACTACCAAACAAGTATAAGTGTTAGTTGCATGATCTTGATATCTCTATAGTAGGAGTTTTTCAGGCTTGTGCTACTTTCTTGATGACAACATGCCACTAGGTGATAGAAGGTGATTCTTTTATTGGTTCTTTTGGTGGAACAACTGAATGCATGAGTTATTTCATAGAGGAGGAGCTTGGGTCAGCCTCAAGCTAGTTTTTCTCTTATGAAGCTAACACTATCGTGGCTATGTTTCTTGCACCAGCGATGATTTGTTAATTTGCCCTCGTAAACAACATCTATCCATCTTTTTTTTTATTGGAATCTCCACCAGTTCCCATGAATACGAGGACTAGCCAGATTTATTTTAATGAAAACCTAGAAAACGATGGGTTTGCTAGAACAAGGTCTTTGTGTCTGCTTTGAGAAAAGCCCTAATTCCAGTGCAGATCTCGCAAAGATATTTATTTTTATAAAAAAGGGTCGAGGTCATACAACTTCGCCTACAAAAGCATCATGGCAACTTCTTTCTTTATTATAAACTTCAGTGACCACCGAAAGAGGTAAAATTACGAGGTAGCAATCTAATGTGACTGACATGATAGTGCATTTACCACATCGGCCATAGAACAATAAATGGAAAGTACATATCAGCCATCAAGGGTGCCCACTAAGGGCTCGGAATCTATCTTCTATGCATTTGAATATGATTTTAAATTTTCATTATCGTTGGATGGCCTATAGTAAATTTGGCTATCATGGATTATGAACATGCACAGTCTCTCTCTAGTTTAGAGTTTGAAGTCAATTTTATAACTATACTTATTCAATCATCACTCAACTTATTACTCATGACATTGTCACGTAAAATCGTGGTATGAGTTGGCAATTTGATCCACTATTTCAAAAAACAAATTTCTTAAGCTTGACACATGATTTCCCCATCATGAATGTCATGCTCGATTCTCGAGCTTTCATCAGCTCATCAAGTACCTTTGTTGACCATCTTAATCAACGAGCCAAGAAGCAACACAAATCTCATTTATTTTCTAAATAACTAAAGTGTATTATTTCTGATTCCCCCTTTTTAGTCTAGATAGAAAGCTTTAAAATCTCTAGATCCTCCTCTTAAAAGAGTCTTATAGTTTGAAGACACTATAAGAAAAATGAGCTATCACAACGTAGCAGCCGTAGAGTTAGACCCCCATATGATGGATTATTGTCCGTCATTTCATATTTCATTTTTAAAAATAAAAAATAACAAAAATGTGGTTTTTCCTCCTTGCATGTCGTCGCTTTAGATTTTGGCATGAACCAAAAATGAGGATAACTTTGTGCGCAACCTGGGCAACTTGTTAAATCCTGTCTGACACTTAGCCAATTTTTTTCAAACCCTCCTAAATTTCATTGGGTGGGGGAGAGAGAATCGACCGCCCATTTGAAACTTCTCAAACACAACAATAAATTTCTACAGCTACGCATTCAACCTCGCCACGAACTCCTCCGGCCACCCCTCTAACCACATACACGTCTTCTCCTACTCACCCATCTTAACCCACTCTTAATCGAACACTCACTCATCACAGTCATCCAATCATTTATTCGGGCCCCAGTCCCTCGTCAACACTCATCTAACACAAATCTAAAAATTGATTTATCAGTCTCACGCACCTTATAAACCTCCATATCATGCCAGCTCCCACAACTCTCTCAAATCTAAGCGGCGGCCAAAGAAATCAATCCAAAACTCTTTAGTAAGTAAATATAATTCTTTGCTCTTTAGATTATGCTTAGGTTAGACATATATATAATTGATGCATGTAAATTTAGGTCCATTTTTTTGCTTTTGATGTCTAGTTGTTAACCCATGTAGTTTACAACCTAGAAATTATAAAACTTAGGGGATCCATGACTAGAGAAATGATTGCCTCTATTGGGGTATAAGTCAATCTAACTGGGTTAAAAAAAGCCTAGTACTTAAAGGAAAGCCATCAAAATAGGTGTCCAAATTAAGACTAGTGAGCAAGCTATTTATGAAACCGAGATGAGTGAAAGGATTCAAGATAACTTTAAACAAATGAAGGAATTAGGTCTGGTTGACAAAGCAGAAGCTCAAATGAGTTAACTAGAGATCAGTAAGAATATGGGAAAATATGTGAAAATTGTAAATTCAATAGCTAAGTCTAGTATTTTTCAGTTGCAATGGAGATGCCTACTGCGTTGCCAAGCATCTAACCATATGGGCTTTGTTGTGTAAGTGATGGTTGGTTGTGGCTTTTGGGAGATCTGGTGTGAGATGAACAGATGCTTTACAAGGATAGGGAGGCTTAGAGATGGATTGAGTAGTGTGTTCATAATGACTTCCTGATCTTGCTCCTTTTTTTCAGCCTACGTCCTCTGTTATTTTAAACTTGTGTTTTATCCATATTTAGGTTCTCGTAGTAGGGTTCATCGGGTTGCTTGGGAACTAGGGGATGAAATTCTACTAAAAGTTGATGGCTCTACTTGTGATCGAGGGAGCTCAGTGAGTTGCAAAAATTAGGAGATTATGCTAAGGAATGGCATGTTGCTCCTAGTGCAGGCATATCTCCTATCCTTCGAAATGCAGCTATTTTCTCATGAAGGTGTACTC
>NQLW01000082.1:76938-116123 GCA_002312845.1 Kalanchoe fedtschenkoi
GAGATAGTGGGGAGCGATTCAAAAGTGGCGACGGTAGATGGCTGTAACGGCGGCGGCGAAGCGATGGTGCAAGGTGTGACTCCGGATCTGGCGGTGAGGCGGTGACGGTCCAGATCTGGCTGCAGATCGAGCGGATCTGGCCCGTTGAGCGGCAGCGGCGACTCCGGTAGCTGTAGCTCGGCGCAGAGGATGCAGCGGTCTGGCGGACTAACAAACGACGGCGATCTGGTCCGTTGCTTGTAATTGAGCTACTCGTTTAAGTTCGAGCCAAGCTCGAGTTTTAAAAAAAACATTCGAGCCGAGTTCGAGCATAGATTTTTTAGGCTCGTCGAGTACGAGCCGAATTCGAGCTGAGTATATTTCTAATCGAGCCGAGCTCGAACAAGCCAATACTCGGCTCGGCTCGGCTCGTTTGCAGCCCTATAGAAGCTTAGTCGAAATGAGACTTCATTTTTTTTAAACCAACAACCATCTATGTTGGAAGAGATTACGTGGTTTAGGCAAGTTAAGAATGTGTCTGAACTTCATTCATAAGCCCGTAGTCGTCTTACTTTGAATGAAAATGTGATCAATACTCTTCGAGGATGAGTTACAGCAACACCAGCACTTCGTAGCAATATTTACACTTTTTGTTTAATATGAGAGTCTAGGGAAAGATAACTTTAGATAGCTGATACCTAATACGATGGGGGTAGATGAGATCATTACTGGCCATGAATTTCCTAATATTTTTGTTCTCAAAGACGCTCTCTGTTAGATAAAGAAAAGCATGAGAGACCATTGTGGTGCTTTTCCCATACACCCAACGAACATGAGGAAGGATGGACTATGCAATATTACGACATGAATGCCACACTTTGAAGCCTTTGATTCTGGAAGAACTGAAATGCAGTTAACCTCCCATATTTGGAAGCCATAACCTTAACTTTGCTTATAGGTAATATATTAGGCTGAAGAGTGATCACCAGGGCTGGCTAAGGCCTAGTACAGTCGATCTGACTGCATATAGCCCCAACAAAGACACAGGCCCCCAAATTTGAAAACACACTGCAAGGCCGTAGTCCACTTCAGGAAAAGTTTGTAGCAAGCCAAGAATAATAATTGCCAAGTAGCCCAACTACACATTCATTATTTTCCTTTGGAAAGTATGGGGATGCTATGGTCACTTAAATTGATAAATTTTATCTTAAAAATTAAGAATGTGGGATAATAAGATAGTGCTAATTTTGTTATCCCAAGATTGCCACAAAGAATCCCCTGCTCCATCTAGCCAAACAATAAATTAAAGGAAAAGGGTGACCTTGAGATTGAGTTTATACATATGTTAGTACATACATCATTTGATCATTATGTGTAGGTTAGTTTGCTATAACTCGAGTTAAAAAAAAAGACCTGCTTAGCAACTACAAGTCTACAGTCTCCACCATTGCCAATAATCGGCAGCCATGTATACATCTGCTAAACATTTAGACAAGATAACAAGGGAACTAGATTAACTAGCAAAAGTAGAGGTGTCCATTCTAATAGAAATGTTGAGGATTGATAGTCCTCTTTCGTAAGATAGTTGAGCCTTTTATTGTCCGACATTTAACTCAACAGCTGCAAATGCATCAGTTCAAAATAACTTAAAATAGAATGTGTACTATCTTACATTTCTAGCAAATATTGGAAATGAATACAATCACTTATATTTAACTTCGTGCAACATCACTATGCAGGCCTAAATCCAACCCCTCTATGAAGTCTCTTTGAGGTTGCCATCAAATTTATTTATTTTTACATAGGGCCTCCAGATCGTATGAGACTGCCCTGTTGATCAGACCCCAATGCCTCCCTCCTTTTTCTATGCCATCACTATTTTTTTATTAATAAAAGATCTGGAGAACTATTGGAAAAAATACTTACATGACTAGTTGATTACTCGCGGAGCCTACATGGTTAGATAAGAGGCTCACAGAGCCTACAAAGTGTTGGCACGAAACCTAGTTGGCGTCTGAAGGACCTGATATGGATGTCTGATGTGTGAGGAGCCTCCCTCCTTTATACCATAGAAACCTTTTATCATGAAATTCAATGAGGGCGGTTGTTGGCTCTATTGACTCACAGGAAATTATTGAAAATAGAGTTGTTCCAGCACCGGGTGGCATGAGGTATCTGGGTAGATGATAAAGTATGGATTGGAATGGACGAGATAGCTACTTTTATAAGGGTGATGCGACCAACAAAGAATATCAATTTTCCCATCAAAATTTAAAGTCTTTAATGGACCTTATCGACAATACCATCAAGGTATGAAAATATGAATCTTTTAGGGAATAGCATAGCTCCAAGATAAGTTGAAAGAAAACAATCATATTTGAAGCATGTGTCCATATAAAATGATGGCTTGACGAGACATTGGTATTTTGTTGGAGAAGAACAGTTCACCTTTACTTAAATTGATAACTTGACCTGAGCTCTCACAAAAGGATTCTAACAAAAGAAAAGGCGCTACAAAATGGTATGAGAGCCACTACTAAAAATCTCCATATTATTGGTTGAACAACAAATGACTGACTAGAGAAGCTTTGTGCTGATATAAAAATTAAAGGGCAAGATTCTATTAGAATCAATAAATAAATTCAAAGTATAATTGAGTCCTTTTAAGATTAGAAAAAAGAGGTTGGGTAACAAAGCGTCACCTTGATGCACTCCTCGAAAAGCTTTGAAGTGCCCAAGTAGGATGTCTTATATTTTTATAGAATACAAAAAATAACATATATGGTGGCGATTAAAGTCACATCAGGTCTCTTGGAAAGTAATGTGACACATAGTTTGAAAAGGAAAGACCATAAAACCTGATCATTAGCCTCAAACTCGTGATTTTTTTATGTCTCGTACTAATTCATGTGCTAAGGTCATCGTCTCACGAATGTTCCGACCAAGTATAAAGCCAGAATGCTCTAAGCTAATCAGCCGAAGAAGCAACTTTGCAAGACAATTATTAAGTAGCTTGGAAACTATTTTATGTCACACATTGCATAGGCTAATCGAGCATAGCTTCCAAAGAGGATGGATGCTTCACTTTTGGGATGAGAACAAGTATAGTGACAGTCACTATTTCAGGTAGAAAAATCTCTGATCTGAAGAATTATTTAAGAACTTCGAGTAGATCATCTGCAATAATATGCCAACAATGTTGATAGAAGAGATTTGTGAAGCTTTAGGCCCTGATTCACTATCCTTGTCCAGACTTCAAACCACTTCAACTCACTTTTAAGATTCTCAATGTTTCTAGGAGGGGCATTAGTTGGCAGGGTGAGCTACAAATAACTTAGCATAATGGGCTACTACAGCCATACAAATGGTGGCACCATCTCATGTCGAAGTACAATCATCTAGCTGAATATTTAATTTGTTCTGAATCTGTTTGATCATCATAGCTTGATGAAAAAGAGTTTGTATTATAGGTGTTATCTTGCTTCCCCCTATGACGACTCTTTTCCTCTAGTAAAGTGAAGTGGTGTCTCATTTTATTTGCAAGGATAGAGCCTTCAGTAAGGACCATCTTTTTATTATCTATCCATGCATCCATAACTGTTGAATCAACCTTCTCCACATACAATCAAAGAGATTTTATCTGCTTTTCCACATTACCAAATACCCTCCTAATTCAAGTTTATGAGGACACCCCATGACACAAGTATTTTAACTCTTGTATATGTCAATATTTTCCTTAGTGGGTTAATGCAGTCAAATATATTTGGTAAGTATCGAGTTTAACCAAGAGGAGAAAAAGACTTTCTGCGTGCCAATAACTTAATAATTATCGATTTAATTCTAGACAAATGAAGAAGTGTTTAAAATTTTGTTAACTACTAAAACACGAAAGCAAAAGTGCAGCAATAAAATTCAAATGAGAGGATAAACATCCTAAGATTTCAATGTCTAGGATGCATGTAAAGCTTATCATGTTATTTTGATCCAAATAAATAATCCAAATCACGCAATCTGAATAATACGAGATAACCACTCAATAATTTATTATGAGTTTGACTTCTTGATATTTTCATATAGCAAATTATTGATTAAAAATAATTTCATTATGTGTTGTCTCCTAATTATGATCTTTGCAGCCTCATATTACTAGTAAAAAATGTTAACTAATATTTACCCAAACATGCAGTCAAGATACATGATAAATTAATTACTCAAAGTCACTAGGCAAGCTCTCGATTCTAGTCTTCAGTTAACTAGGGATATTGACTATAATTAACCTATTCTAATGTCAGTTTTTGCATATTAAAATACTTTGACATGGAGGGTAACAAATTTAATCCTGAACTTTGATTCTACTAACATTCATATTTAAATTCTGAATTACTACACATGATAATTTCCAAGACAGGGAATATAAGGTCAATAAGACAACCAATCATACACTCGAAATAAAAAAAGCATGAAAAATAAAATGAAAATATTCTTTAGTCATAAATATGATAGAATTAAGTATATAGATAACCTAAGATCAATAGAACTCTGAGGCAGAGATGACTACTCACTGAGCATAACGGGAATAATAGTCATAAAATATTTATGAAATTTAAACAAGAATGGTAAAGGAAAGTTTAGTATCTTGGAGCTTCAACTCCAAACTAAATTCTTCTCTAGCCCTTCTTATGGGAAGATGTGTTGTGACATATTAGGATGACAATATTTGAGTCATAGTCTTCTATTTATAACCTAATTGTGGCTTAAATCAGATTAGAGAATGAGAATTATATACCATTCATATCTTGTTTAATTAATCAAAGCCAAGTGGAACGTCAAATTAGTCAAATTCAACAGTCAAAGTCAGCACTCAATTTAGCTTAACTTTTTTTTAAAATTTATATTTTAGCCCTCATGTTTGACAGGTAGATGCATTAGCCCCTAGACTTATCAAAATTGCAGTTTGGCCCCACAAGAATTTCTTTTTGATAGGTCAACCTCAAAACTTCTAAAACATACAGTTTAACCTCTAAAGTTTTGCCTTTTATATAGTTGTATATGCAGTTAACTTTTTAGTTAATTTTAATTGGAATTGCGTCCCTTTTAGTCTTTTTCCTCTTACAAAGCCAATTTTATATTTAACCAGCAAGAGATGAAATTAAATATAAACTAATCAGTAACGAATCAAATTTTTTAAGTACTGACACCTAAAATAATGTAAATTTTTACCCTATCACCCGCAAGGTTTTAAACCTAGATGCAAAGGCCAACATTGGATCGCCTATGACTTGCATCCCAAAAATGCATACGAATGAGAGAAGTCCTCATGCTCAGTCCATATGATGAAATTTAAAGAGGGAGAGCCTTGACACATTTGCAGAATCTTTAATCATCAAAGGGAAATGGTCTGAGGAGATACAACCTAACATAGAAATTCCAAGTTCAAGAATTGTCTCACAAGCCTCATTGTTATATATAACTCAATCCAACCTCTTATAAACATGATTCCAACCTTTATCAGTGTTGTCCCACATAATTAGAGAACCAATAAATCCTGCATATATAAGCTGGTTTGCATTGATAAAAATTTTAAAATCTTGCATGCTACAATCATCCTAGTTTTGAAACCCTTTTTCTCACCCCCAATTAACTATAATGTTGAAGTCACCACATATAGTTCAAGGAGAACTAAGAGAGTTTCCAAAATATAGAAGCTCAAGTAATAGTTAAGCATGAGCTTGCTTAGAGCATAAGGCATAAACACATTAGCAGAAAAATTGAGTTGTGCAAGCATTCAAAGAGATTGACATAGAAATATATTGAGAGGTATAAGATAATACTTAAGCCTCAAAATTGTTGTGCCACATGATACAAATGCTTTTGTTGATATCATGATCACTGAAGAAAGAACCAAATCTCATTCCTCAATACAGCCGAGGCGGTTTCAACTCCTTGGCGTTTGGTTCAAGAATTTAAACAACACTAGGTGATGATCTTTGATAAAAAAAAATTTCAGTAGTCTAGAGTGCCTTTATTATATAGTCCTCGAGTGTTTCATACTAGAGAACTAATAATTTAGAAGATTTAGTAGAAGTGGTAACTTTGGAAGCCCTTCAAATTATCCTTTTAAATTGTATACTTTCTTTTCTCAGGTTTTCTATCCAAATGTCCTCTTCCGTTGATGCATGTAGAACTATAACTTTGTCCTTGTTCACCGCCACATAATGATCATCCATAAAAATTTGAGACAGGTAGGAGGTTAGAGTACAAGTTGCACCACTGGACCAAGAGAAGACTGAGTTTTCCAAGCTTTGTTGCAATAGTTATAATGTTGGAAAAGTAACGACATTATCCTGGATAATGGGGCTAGATCCGGACATGTTTCCAACCTTGGTGTTAAGTATGGCTCCAATTGCTGGTGACATGTGATTGATGTTGAAACATGCAACTCTTTAGATGTGTCATTTACCTTTGAAAAGATTATTGGTGCATCCTGAGTAGGCATAGAAGAGGGACTAAGATCTTCAACTGCCAAACAAGTATAAGTGTTAGTTGCACGATCTTGATATCTCTATAGTGGAAGTTTTTCAGGCTTGTGTTACTTTCTTGATAACAACATGCCACTAGGTGATAGAAGGTGATTCTTTTACAGGTTCTTTTGGTGGAACAACTGAATGCATGATTTATTTCATAAGACGAGGAGCTTGGGTCAGCCTCAAGCTAGTTTTTCTCTTATGACGCTAACACTATCGTGGCCATGTTTCTTCCACCAGCAATAATTTATTAATTTTCCCTCATAAACAACATCTGTCTATCTTTTTTCTATTGGAATCTCCATCAATTCCCATGAATACGAGGACTAGCCAAATTTATTTCAATGAAAACCCTATAAAAGGATGGGTTTGCTAAAGCAAGATCTTTGTGTCTGCTTTGAGAAAAACCATGATTCTAGTGCAGATCTCGTAAAAAAATTTATTTTTATAAAAAAGAGTCGAGGTCATACAACTTTGCCTACACAAGCATCATGGCAACTTCTTTCTTCATTATAAATTTTAGTGACCACCATAAGAGGTAAAATTACGAGGTACCAATCTGATGTGACTAACATGATAGTGTATCAACCACATCAGCCATAGAACAATAAATGAAAAGTACATATCGGCCGTCAAGGGAGCCCACTAAGGGATCAGAATCTGTCTTTTATGCATTTGGATATGATTTTAAATTTTCATTATCGTTGGATGGCCTACAGTAAATTTGGCTATCATGGATTATGAACATGCACAATCTCTCTCTAGTTTAGAGTTTGAAGTTAATTTTATTAACTATACTTATTCAATCATCGCTCAACTTATTAGTCATGACATTGTCACGTAAAATCGTGGTATGAGTTGCCAATTTGATCCATTGTTGTGAAAAATAAATTTCTTGAG
Source organism: Kalanchoe fedtschenkoi (assembly GCA_002312845.1). Classification (NCBI taxonomy): domain Eukaryota; kingdom Viridiplantae; phylum Streptophyta; class Magnoliopsida; order Saxifragales; family Crassulaceae; genus Kalanchoe; species Kalanchoe fedtschenkoi. The sequence continues at coordinate 84,342 of NQLW01000082.1, forward strand.
CTTGACACATGATTTCCCCATTGTGAATGTCATGCTCGATTCTTGAGCTTCCATTAGCTCATCAAGTAGTTTTGTTGACCATCTTAATCAACGAGCCAAGAAGCAACACAAATCTCATTCATTTTTTAAGCTACCTAAAGTGTATTATTTCTGATTCCCCTTTTTTAGTCTAGCTAGAAAGCATCAAAATCTCTAGATCCTCCTCTTAAAAAAATCTTATAGTTTCAAGACACTATAAGAAAAAAGAGCTATCACAACGTAGCAGCAGTAGAGTTAGACCCCTATATAATGGATTGTTGTCCGTCGTATCATATTTCATTTTAAAAAATAACAAAATAACAAAAATTATGGTTTTTTCCTTCTTGCATGTCGTCGCTTTAAATTTTGGAGTGAACCAAAATGAGGATAACTTTGCGCTCAACCTGGACAACTTGTTAAATCATGTATGACACTTAGCCAATTTTTTCCAAACCCTCCTAAATTATTAGTCTCACACACCTTATAAACCTCCATATCATGCCAGCTCTCACAACTCTCTCAAATCTAAGCAGCGACCAAAGAGATCAATTCAAAACTCTTTGGTAAGTAATATAATTCTTTGTTCTTTAGATTATGCTCAGGTTAGACATATATATGTTTGATGCATGTAAATTTAGGTCCATTTTTTGCTTTGGATGTCTAGTTGTTAACCCGTGTAGTTTACAACCTAGAAATTATAAAAATTAGGGGATCCATGACTAGAGAAATGGTTGCCTCTATTGGGGTATAAGTCAGTCTAACTGGGTTAAAAAAGCCTAGTACTTAAATGAAAGCCACCAAAATAGGTGTCCAAATTAAGACTAGTGAGCAAGCTATTTATGAAACCGAGGGGAGTGAAAGGATTCAAGACAACTTTAAACAAATGAAGGAATTAGGTCTGGTTGACGAAGCAGAAGCTCAAATGAGTTAAGTAGAGGTCATTAAGAAAATGGAAAAATAAGTGAAAATTGTAAATTCAATAGCTAAGTCTAACCATATGGACTTTGTTGTGCAAGTGATGGTTGGTTGTGGCTTCTGGGAGATCTGGTGTGAGATGAACATATAATTTACAAGGATAGGGAGGCTTAGAGATGGATTGAGTAATGTGTTCATAATGACTACCTGATCTTGCTCCTCTTTTTCAGCCTATGCCTTCTATTATTTTAAACTTCTGTATTATCCATATTTAGGTTCTCGTAGTAGGGTTCGTCGGGTTGCTTGGGAACTAGGGGATGAGATTATACGAAAAGTTGATGGCTCTATTTATGATCGAGGGAGCTCAGTGGGTTGCAAAAATTAGGGGATTATGCAAAGGAATGGCATGTTACTCCTAGTGCAGGCATATCTCCTATCCTTGGAAATGCAGCTATTTTCTCATCAAGGTGTGCTCAATGGGGGCAAGTATGGCATGTTGCTCTGGAGGCAATGAGATTGCTGATCACTAGGAGAGTTTCTTCCTTGAATTTGGTTCCATCACTTCTAGCCGAGTGTCAAATTTCACTATGGATATGAGGATGATACTTCGGCTTGACACAAATTACACCCTTTTTTGTAAGAGTTTTTAGAGCTCCTGTTTAGATTTTGTAGACTCTTGTCATTAAATCAAAAATTATATCAATCTCAAATCAAAATAAGGCTCCATTGCCAATTATAATGACTCAGATTGTTGTAATTTTTTTGATTTATTTTATAATCATATCAATTTATTTTTGATGGTTTAAGAATTTAAACTAGAAGCTTTCTCGAGTTTTCATATTTTCATGCTATTTAGATCATATTATGAAATCTATCAAAAACAAGTGCAAAAATGATGAAAAAAGAGCCAAAACATAGCGAAACAGAAGCGACACATGCGTGGCACATTTTGAGCCACATGATATGCGGCCACACACTTGACTAACCTTGGGTGAGTGGAGCTCAGACTGGTCAATTTCTAAATTTTCACAATGCTGAGCTATAAATTTTTGAGGGTCATTCACATACATTGTTTGATTAAGCAGTTCAAGTTGCATTCAAAAGCTAGATGAGTCTTCTACGACTTTTATTTTTGAAAAATATTTCATATCAGGATCTGTAAGGTCCATTTTGACAGATTGTTTGGGCCAACAAAGAAGCTTTCTAAATTCCTCGATTTTCTTTCTCTGATTTTAAAGTAAATAAGATACCATTCCTAACTCTTTGAGAAAAAAAATTCATGCCTAATCATTAAGATACAAATCAAGAAGATAAATAAGCTTTCAAAGTTCGTTAATTCTCCTAGTCCTAGTAGGTTTTGAATAAGTTTTATCATATAAAAATGGAGGCTTGCTCTTAGAGTTTTATATCTGTTTGTGGACAATCTTCTCTTCTCTCATTATTTTCTCTTCCTCGAGGCAGAGAGCCGCTATCTAGCGGAGGAGCATCAGAGTTATGAGTTCATTCTTCTTTAATTTTTGTGTTCTACTCATATTGAGTAGATAATTTCTTTATACGACTTATGTTACTATAATATTATGACTACATGTTCAAAGATTAATGCTTAATAATAAATCATGTTAAGCATGTGTATTTATGAGCTTTGATTATATGAATGATACTTTTATTGCATAAATTGACAGCCTATATTTTTTTTGCATTTATACCGCTGATTTGATTGTGATGGCTTGGACCAGTACCATTCAAACTAGTAACAAGTTAACCCACTGCCTTACCGTAAAAACACACTAGATTGGCGCGAGTCATAACTTCTAGACAAAAACTCTCCACTGTAGCACTTAATGCATATTACATCGCTACTATGTATATGAAGTTTTAAGATACAAGATTGTATTCAGGTGATGCCATATTAAATTTATGTGAGTGGCTACATGGTAGGGTGATTGTAAGATAGAAGCAATTATTTGTGATTTGTTATTGACTTATATGAAGCAGATATTTTTCTGAGTTTTTTCATGAAAGGATTTTCATCTTTTGATGATGATCAACTCAAGTCACAAGTTTATAACCTGAGTTGTGCTGGTATATCTCTGATTGTTTCTATCCTCTCCTTATTTCCTTATTTCATTTTATCTTTCTTAACCCACTGAACCCCCAAACCTTTCTTTCCCTTTTCTTACTATTATAGCGAGTGTTCAGATCTTTCTGAATACCCTCTATTTCCATGAATCGATCTTGACTTTCCAATATTACTAGTGTAGTTAGGTTTATAAATTTTATTTGTTTACACTACGAAGGTTTTATCATAAATGAGCATTATCAATAACAAGAAAGATGGACGGATATCTAATCTGGCGATATTATGAACACAAGAGTTTTTAAAGTTATTCGACAAACTCGTTTTTTTCTACATCTACTTCTCATCGCTAATCACTTGAGGCTTCTTTATTTCTCTCATTATTCAAACCAAGTTTACCAAGCAACCATAAGAATCTCTTATTTTTCAATAAGCTCACTATGTTACCTTTACAACCACATGTTATCTAGTGGTCAGAAAACAAGCTTTAACGATAATTTTTGAAGCGGTGCAAACTATTACAACTCTCTCAATAAGAACTCAAAGAATATGCTTAAATTTCGAGTAGACAAATTTTTCAAAATTAGTGTAGAAATTTTTTGAAATTCCTTGCTTGAATATGCATATAGCTTAATCGATTCGAAATTATACAGATTGATGTAAGCTATTGTTGTCAAAGTCTTATATTTATGGTTATCCATGAGGTGTCTTCTTAAGAATTCACAACCATTGGAAAGTTCATATTGAGCATTTTAATTTTTTTAAATTTGTACTTCTTCATTAGCAAGACAAACTATTTTCAATATAGGCTGCTCTATCTCTAGTCAATTACTCTGGAGGCTATACACTTTAGCTTAATAAATAAAATTTTAAAAATTATGTACTTCAACATAGACTATTATTTTTATCATGTATTTATGAGAAATCATGTCATTTATAATAGATAGTTTTTTTTTGTCATTCATCAAAATAAACTAAAATTCTATATAACTTGATGGTGGTTGTCATTCATCAAAATAAACTAAAATTCTATATAACTTGATGGTGGATAATATAAAACCTAGATCCTTAGACCATATTTGTTACAAACATCTGGAGCCAACAGACACTCGAGATCCATACATTTGGGAATGAACAGTCTCTTAATGTTAGATGGTATATGAAATTTAATGTCATTATTAACACTATTTGACGACGATAAAGATATGCAGGTCTTGAAAACTATCAAAACTAAATACAGGGACTTTTTTAAAAAAAATCAAATATGTTAGAAATTGTTAAGCACGCTTAGGTTTTGTTTTCGATTTTGAAGAAAAAAGGAAGTAAAGTATTTAGAATAACAAGAAAGGAAAAGAAAAGAAAAGATTTGAGGGGGAAAGTTAAAATAGGTGCTACTGAGTTTAGAAAAAATTTAAGAGGATAAGAGTAAAAATATAATAAAATTTATTAAACTAATCCCATATAAAAAAATCCGATAGTCTAAACATAAAAGAAATAAAGTCATTATGACATTTTGGTATCAAATCTATTTCTCTCAAAATCCACCCTAATCGGTGAAAAGGAAGGAAGAATTTTTTTTCTTCTAATTTCCTCTATATCCACCCAACTCCCCCTTAATAAAAGTTCGCAAACAAATCATCCCTTCCTTTTTGTCCCATTTTCCATCTATTTCTAAATCAAGAACACAAATCGTTAATAACTAAATACTTTCGTTGACAAGAATTATTTACTACAAAATTATTTTTTATAGATAAAAGCTAATTTCTAATTCAGGAACACTGCTCATTACTAATTTGTCCCGTAGAAGGCCCAAACACCATCACTCGAGTCATCTTTTACCCTAGTTCAAAAGTCTCCTTCCAACTCAAAAAACTAGAGAATAATACACTTTCTAAACGCCCTTTTTAGGTCGTATTCTTTAACTAACATTTTGTGATTAAAATAAAACGCACTTTTTCATTAAATAAAACCCATTCAAATATTTAGTGCATAATGTAAAATAAAACCAAACACTAAAATTAAAATTACCGAAGTTACTTTCAAAGTTTTTAATAAAGAAAACCCGTTTTTTCTTAACAAATAAACCCGAGCTGTACATTTGTTCTCATTTTGTTACAGTTTCGGTTGGTTACGTCATAAATATATTTAATTACAAAAAAAAAAAACTGATTCGTGGATTTGTTCTTCGTTGGTCTGTTGTGTCGTATCGTATTCGTATTGCTCGGCCCCGTTTGTGTTTTGGTCGCTTAATCATCGTCAAGGACGACTCTGAGCTTCTCATCGGTGAAGCTCCGTGTCGGGATTTCAGGTTTGTCCTAATCTGTCAGCGACCCTATTTTTGAATTCGGATTTGCACCTCGGCGTACTTTTGAGTTTTCATGGTTTCTGTGTCGTTAGGGTTTCGATTTCTTCAACTTTTACGATTTCTTCATTGCTCGATTGGTTGATTACATGTGGATATTTCGTCGATGGTGTTGGGGATTAGAATTCTGTTCGATTTGGCGATTTCCAGTCTGTTCTCTATGTGTTGTTATGTGGTCCGTGATTACAAATTGAGGCTTTTGAGCATCGAAATGTTCATTTTCGATATCTTGATTTGTTGCTTGATATTTCCGTGATAATATCATGTGGATCTTAGTTTCATTAGGACTGTGTTTCTGGATTGTGATTATTGCTTTAGGTTTGCCTTAGTGTCCATTATGAACTATAATTATTTCACTGGAAGGAGCTATTTGACCTCAGCATTATAAAAAATGGCCGGGACGCTGGGTCATGGAGGGTCAACAGAGGGGAACTCAAGCATGCAACGGTGTGAATCTGGTGAAGCATTGACTGAGTGGAGATCTTCCGAGCAATTGGAAAATGGGACTCCTTCAACATCTCCTCCTTACTGGGATAGTGACGATGAAGATGACTCTGGTAGGCACATATGGAAATTTAGCTTATATGAGAATTTGAACAAAATATATCTAAACACATTAGGATCTCAATTTGCTCGTTGAGAAAAATAATTAAAAACTAGTATTATCAAGAAATTACCTGATTTTACTGCCATGGAATGTCCTTAGTCAAAGATCTATGTACCCATATATGACCATTTCTTATTAGTGTTTCATGCATCAACTACCACGGTTATCAATAGAGGTAACTGAACTTCATGAGGTGAAGGAAAACTGCATTATGAGGAGCCTGTAGTTAGGAAATAAATATCATACTTTGATTTTGTTTGTTCAATGCCGACTTTGGATGAATGTGTGCTTATGCCATTTATTTCACGTTCATGAGAGAATCTCATTAACTGTGAGAAATGAGAAGTATATAAAAATCATTCGATCAACCGATCCAATGAACAACTTTTGTCCATTAATGGTAGGACAAAGGGTAGTGGGGGTAGGTGGGGAGAACACATGTCAACGTTTGTGGAGGGGTGATGATATAATGGTCTAGCAGAAAGGCGAACTTTTCTGACACATGTCCGCCATATGTCACCTGCATTTTCTCTGTCTTTCAATTCTTTAAATCAATTTATGTAATTATATTGATATTTATTTTGAAATCAAATTTCATAATTAATTGTAAAAAATTCTTAGGTTTAATTTAAGATTCTTTTTCGATATGTTTTAATTTTTTTCTTTCTAAAATATAAAGTTCATAGTAAGAAGTTCATAATTTAGAGTTCATAATTCATACTTTAAATTCAAAGTTCAAAATATGAATTTTGAACTATGAATTTTGAACTCGCCACTTTGTATTTTTATACTTTTTTTTAAAAAAATATTGATAATGAGTCTAAATTTAACCTTATACTTTTTGATATATGATTATCAAAATTGTTTTTTTTTTTAAAAAAATTGAATATGATTACATAAAATGATTTTAAGAATTAAAAGTAAGAATTAATGAGTTTGAATAATGGAGAAAGAGTGTTGGAAGGAAGAATAATGGAACTCGTGGCGAGTTGTGTGGCTTTGGGTGATGGATAGTGCGGCACATGACATCACCTGAATGACTGCAAAATTTAATCCCAAAATGCCCTTTTGACACGTGACGAGTTGTGATTGGCTGGATGAATGGTTCTTAGTTCTCACCTAAATAGTGGGATCAAATGGGTACCCCTCTTCCATTATGAACCCCTTTAAAACGCTAACTCCCGATCAAAGCCGTCCATCAATTTGATCAGACGTCTAGAAATTAAGAGAGTGCAAATGTGAGGATGGGTATTTGGGTTTTGATCGCAGCCAATCAGCTCGCGCCATATGTTCTACTATCACATTTTTCATCCACTCAGTGAATGACACGTGTGCCACTATCTCACATCCCTCTCTCTCACACATATTTCATCATTCAGGACGCACCATGTGCCATACTATCTTCATTTTTCAGTCACTCATAACTCGCCACGTGGCACACTACCCTTCTCTCTCTACTATTCTAAACCCATCTATTCATTTTTTAGTTCTTAAAATCGATTCATCTATTTATATGAATATTTTTTTAAATGAAAAATATTTTTAAAATATTACAAGCTTTGATTTAAAATCCATTTTGGATAGTTTTTAATTATGTTTTAATAAATTTTTATAAAAGTTCACAGAATGTACAAAGTTCATTGTTCATAGTTCAAGGTGAACTATGTGTTTTTTTTTTCCTAGTTTTTCTAAAATTTTGTTTTGGATGAAGTATATACTTTTCAGTAGATTATTCTCATTTCCAATTCTTATAATTTATTTATCTGATTATATGAACATATGAAAATCGAACAAAGTTCAAAATCAATTATAAAAGTACAAGGTTTAATTTTATATTTATTTTGGAAAAGTTCAGATATATGCAGAATGTTCAAAAGTACAAAGTTCATAGTTCACTTACAACTAAGTCAAATGTGATCTATGAAATTTGCACTCTTGAACTATGAATGTTTTAAGAAATCTTTAAAACGTATCTTAAACCTATTCAAAATGGATATTAAATTGAAGCTTACATTATTTTTATCTGATTATGAAATTTGATTTAAAAAAAAATATTCATATGCAGATAAATTAATTTGAATGAAATTGAAATAAATAAATGGATGAGAGAGAGGGAGTGCGTAGATGTTGTTGCACCCCTAATCTTGTGACAAGTCTCCATACCCCTTGAAAGTACGATCAATTTTAGACTGGATAAGCCCTTTCTCTTCGACAAGTACATATGTCTTATAATGATATGTAACACTTGGCGGCTTTTGGGCAAATCTCAGCCCATTTGAAAGGTGATTAAAGGGGTGCGTTGTGCCTAGTGACAATTGGGATTTGTGGTGGATCCTCTCTCTCTCTCTCTATATATATATATATATATATATATATTTGTGTAACCATGTGTGTGTATTTATATGTGCACGTACCACTTGTGAATCCTTTGATGAGTATGAGGTCATTAAATAAGTTTTCTATTCTTCTAGGGCTAAAACCTTCTGATTTATATGGAAAATATACGTGGAAGATTGATAAATTCCCGCAAATTAACAAAAGGGAACTTCGTAGCGATGCATTTGAGGTCGGTGGCTATAAATGGTACGTCATTTCATTTCATGATCACGAGTTTTATTTATTATGTCAGTATTGCATGATCTAATGCATTTACAGTTCTAGCTCTCATGATCTAATGAATACAGCCAAGCTATTGCTTTCGACAAATGTTGTGCATCCGACTCATAGACACGTATTCGGAATTTTTGTAGATCACATACATGTGCCATGATTTTTAACTGCTAACCCATGTGATAAATAAACTTACCATGTTTTTACAGATCTTCATGCACATCACATACTAGTATAAATGTGCTTTACTTACAGCTCATTTGAAATCTGATTGCACATGTATCACACAAACGGCATAAAGTTTGTGCGAAGTCGAATGTATAAAACTTCTTGCACTGTTTGTTCATTACTGCCTAACATTCTCCATTATGAGAAAATGAGGTTTAAGTCAAGCTTGTTTCTTTTTATGGCAGGTATATTTTAATTTATCCTCAAGGTTGTGATGTGTGCAATCATCTCTCCTTGTTTTTGTGTGTTGCTAATCACGACAAACTGTTGCCAGGTTTGAAATGCTTGCAGTTTCTGAATTTGCTTAAGCGAAGAAAAGTTGATGCATTTTTTTGTGCTGTTGTTGAGAAATTTTTTTCCCCGTTTCTGAAACAGGGTGGAGTCACTTTGCTCAATTCACAATATCTGTAGTCAACAAGGACCCGAAAAAATCCAAATATTCTGGTTAGAATTTGTTTTAGCAAATAAGCTATTTGATATTCCCATCATGGTGCTGCATATGGTTTAAATACACACGTTGGACATATCAACCTATAGTGGCCAATCCATGATTGATGAAGCATAGGGGGCAATGTACATTTTGACATGATTTAATTAGAGAGGGACAACAACAAACTATTACTTTCCATATATGTACAACATAGGGCAAAGCCAGGACTTTACAGTTGAGGGACATCTGTTAAATAGAAAGTAGCTGACAAAAGAGGCAACATTATGAAACATTTAAATGTAGTGGTTGCGTTTAGACTCGAACTGAAGTTGCCACTCTTAGATTGTGAAAAGCTTAACAGCTTCAACCATACAAATTATATTAATTCGGGCATAACCATTGTTAGATTTGATTGAGAGATGTCTCTTAATTGTCTATTCAGTTTTGTATTAAGAGTTATTACGTGTTTGTTGTTAATGTACACATCAAAATTGCTTGTTGATTTTATTCTAGGTAAAAATATTATTTACCTTTTTCATGATTATTGAATTCTGTATATAATCAGCATGTTGTACTAATCCACCTATGTGTCCTTTCTTTAATGATTGGTAAATTATCCATGATTCTATGTGCATTACGACCATAAGGCCAAGTGTAATATTTGCAGATACATTGCATCGATTTTGGAAGAAAGAGCATGATTGGGGTTGGAAAAAGTTTATGGAACTATCGAAAGTGTCAGACGGCTTTCTTGACGATGATACCCTTATAATAAAGGCTCAAGTTCAAGTGATCAGGTTTCCATATTGTTCATGAGTGCCAGGCTTGTTATGTTACCCTTTCTGTTGCTATCCTTCTGTGGAAGGCCTGTACTACTAGCCAGTTGATAACTCAGTAATTTCAGGATAATTAGAAGAGTTCCTAAGATTGATCAATTGAATTAAACATTATATAGGAAATCATTATATTTTTCAGTAAAGTCCTAGTCTGTCCTCCGAATGTTAGTCCTCTATAAAACAATGAAGTGGAGTTGCGGTGTTGAATAACTTCGCTGGATTTCCTTTTTTATTAGTAAAATCAATGTTAAGCTGGTAAATTAGGGAACTTGTGCTTCACATCGTTTGACATGTATAGAACTTTGAAACTAAATCATCTTGTCTGTGAGACACCTTTTCTTTTTCATTTCCCATAAAAGTGACTCAATATTATTCTTGTCATCCCCTGATCGGCCAGATCTTGCTGTGATTGCTAAACTACAGTATCTTAACGGCCACACTACTAAATGTCGGTTGTTTTCTATATGGATTGTCATCATCTGTGACCATAGGAACCTATGTGGTGACTGGGTTCGGCTCTCTAGGATCCTTGAGCAGCTCTTATATTTGACATTACACTTATGTAACTGAACTTCCAACATGGATTGATGCAAATGGCAAGCTTTCCTGATTTGTTTACTGCGTTGCTTTAGTTTTTCCTGTAGTTTACCACTACTGTCTTCCTTAATGCATCATTTACTAGAACAACATAGATATCGGAGAAGTTATCACGTTACTTGATAATGTATGTTATATGTACCATTTTTACTAAAAATCCACATATGATATTTTTTATTTGAAAAATGTTGTGTACTTGTATTTTTATTAAGAAAAACCTGGAATCTGTAATATGAAAAACATGTTAGTACACACTGACAGTTCAAAGTTTGTTATCCCAAATCCAAACAAGCTGTTGGAATTAACTTTTTCATGACTTATTTGAGCTACAAAATATTTTTCTCATAATTGTGAGTGTAGGGGATTAGAGAAAACGGTTATGGCGTACATTAGGTACGCAGTTACCCAGTTTTTCTTTTGCCAATCATTGCTTGCTGTATTGGGCAATAGAGTTTTCATGTCTATCGTTGTCCCCGTTCATCAAATGTATTCCAAATTACTCTGTTACATATATATATTCTTTGGTAAAGAGGTGTCCCTCTCTGTATCTTGTTTCCTTATATGATTTTGTATGTATTCCATTGGTAGATTTTCATGACCAACTTTTTCACGTCCCTTCATTTGCAGGGAGAAAGTAAACCGTCCTTTTCGTTGCCTCGATTGCCAGTATAGGAGAGAACTTGTACGGGTATATCTAACTAACGTAGAGCAGATATGTCGCCGGTTTGTGGAAGAGAGGAGAAACAAGTTGGTGAAATTGATAGAGGATGAAACTCGATGGACAAGGTAAGTGCTACCAGTTATTTGCAAATAGGTGGTTCTCTAAAGTAGTTGTTGACAGTTGTGCTGAGTCAGGCTGTGTACTTTCATGTTATATATACTTCAAGAAATAAATTCTACTCAGCGCAGTTGGTATTTAGAAGTATTCACAACATGGATGCAGATGCATTTCCTCTTTATATTCCAAATGAAAAAAACAGAGAGTAGAACATCATGCCATTCATCGAAAGTATATTTGAACTTCTGTAGAAACACAGATAAAAAAAAGGAACTGTGTGTATTAAACAAACTCATCAGAATTCAATGGTCATTTCAGCTTCTGCTCTTTCTGGCAACAAATTGAGGAGAGCACTAAGCAATGGATGTCCAGGGAAAAGACAGACATCATCCTGAAAATAGTTGTTAAACACTTCTTTATAGAGAAGGAGGTAACATCCACTCTGGTGATGGATTCCTTGTATAGTGGTCTAAAGGCTCTTGAAGGTCAGACTAATTGCAAGAAAGGCTTGGGGAAAGCATTACAACTTGATAAAACAACAGCTCCTATTATTCGTGTTGAGAAGGATATGTTTGTTTTAGTGGATGATGTGCTACCTCTTCTTGAGAGGGCCGCCATGGAACCTTTGCCTCCTAAGGATGAGAAGGGCCCTCAAAATCGTACTAAGGTAGTTGAGTCTTTGCTTCGTACTAAACTGTTAGCTTTTCAGCTTGTACAAGGTTTTGAAGGTTTACAAAATCTTTCTCCGGATCTCAGCTGAGAACAGTTAGCACTTACGTCATGTCGTGTCATGTGGGGATAACAAGTATAATCTTTGGGGCCTTTGTTTAGAATATAATATGTGAGCTTCAAAAAAGAAACGACAAAATATCAAGCAATTATATTTTGGAAATTCTTGGTCATGTTAAAAATCAAACCAGATGGTGTTTTTCTGCTTGCTTTATAATGCTTGCTCGTAAGCACATGTGCTGTGGTAGTATCCGAATTTTCTTTTTCGTTCAAGGTTTACTTCATTGATATCCTTTTCTTAGTGCATGTCCCACTGAAAAAGGCATATATTATCTTTTCATTTGTCTTTTTCTCCCAGTTCGGGTTGTGTGCTAACCCATATAAGGGCCGTTCTTCATAAAGTTCCATTGCATGCTGAATCCAGATATATTATATTGAGCAATTAAAAGTGTTTCCTGCCTTTGTATAGTTAGTTTTTCATACTTAGACTTCCACTTGTATTATGTTATAGGATGGTGGTTCTGGCGATGACTCAAGCAAGGATACCATTGAGCGAGACGAGAGGCGTCTCACCGAATTAGGCCGTAGGACTGTTGAAATATTTGTTTTGGCCCATATATTTAGGTAAACTGCATAATAATTTTCACATCATTATTTCACTTAGTTGTTTCGCATCCACATTTTTTTTTTCATTTTCACTTAGTTGGAGAACTTATATGCACACATTTGTATAGTACTGTTTTATTATTTGACACAACATGTGAAGTCTGCGATGTGACTTTTTTTGTAAAATTTAGTTGTGTGTTCTTTATATCTCTTTGGAGTATCATCCCTTAATATCTGTAATTCCAATTGAGTTTGACATCAGAAGTTATCAAGACGTTTGGTCTTTGAAGGCATGTTCTTGAAGTTACTGATAATGATTGTTGAAGAAGATACGGCTTTGCAATTTGTATAAGCTCAAACACACAATGTGCTCCTCTTGCCTATGATCTTAATACTTGGACAGAATCATCCTGTGGTGCATAAAAGCTTGAATGCACATGTCTCCTTCTGAGGCTAGTCATTGGATTGTTGTTTGTCTTCGTCTTTTTACTCTGCATTTTTTTGAGCCTATTCCGACACGTCCTTGAGGAGATTCTGTAGTTAGCTGCTTCCTTTCTAGATTTTTGTATTTTTTTCTTCTCTTATGTGCAGTCCTTTTACATTTAGTATGTGCAACTCATTAAATAAAATTAGGGTATTGAAAAACATGAAATATGAGGTCGTCGTAAATGGCTAGTGTATGTGCATTCTGCAGAACTAACTTGATAGTTGATATACATTCCCTGGCTTCTCATCTTGCATCCTTTTGGGATAGTATTGACTGCCTGAAGTCTTTCTTTCGCATTGCAGTAATAAGATTGAAGTTGCATACCAAGAAGCTGTTGCTTTGAGGAGGCAAGAGGATCTGATTAGGGAAGAGGCTGAAAGTGAAAAGAAGACAAAGCATAGATTAAGTGAGAAGGATAAGAAGTCAAAGAAGAAGCTGGTATTAGTTCGCTCTTTATCTAATAATTATTGTACCCCAGTTATGAATAATATGATGATGGAAGATATTGTTTATCACTTTGTCCCATTTTCATTTTATTCTTTCTGATTCCTTCTGGTCATTATACTATGAAAGGCAAAACAGAAAAGGAGCAACCGTAGAGCAAAGGACAAGGTGAGGGATGAGAACCCCGGTAGGGGGTCAGACCAGCCAGAAAATCTTTCTAGTGAGATGAAAGATTTTGTAACAGATGTGGTGTTACCTACTGACGAAAAGCCTGATGTGTTTGAAGAGAAATCCGATATATCTGATTCGATAGATTTTGTTGGCGGGGAAGCTCAGCAGTCTGATTCTGAAGACAGGGATTCTACTCCTATCAACTGGGATACTGATACATCCGAAAATCATCCTCCAGCTGAAGCATGCAGAGGATTCTCCTTACCAAATGGAATTACAGAGAGGAAGAGCTCTCCAAGAATGGATGACAGTTCATCAACTTGTTCAACTGACTCAATTTCATCAGTGGTCGTAAACAGTTCTTCTAAAGGAAATTCTTTTCCACAAATCAAGGATACCTCTCTTGGCAGGTAAATTTGTTTCCCTTTATGAACCCTTGTTCCCGAATTGCATGATTCAACTAAATTACGAATTATGCTTTCAGTAGAAAAAATAGTCAGCAACAGAAGGTGATTCTTGAAGCGCCTAGTAGAGTGAATGGATTGAACAGTAAGCCATCTGGACCAGTCATTGACACAGGACGTCTAATTAATGATTCGGGCAGCTGTAAAGTAGCCACGTCTGCAGATTTGGCATTTTTTTCCTATCAGGATCTGAAAAATGCTACTATTAAGAAGGTATTGTTATGGAGTTATGCAGAGATCATGTTCTGGTGATTATTCTGTTCTATATATACATTGAAACACTATCCATGTCCAATTTGAACTGCTGGAAATATATTCTGTTATGGAAGTGAGTGAAGAGATAAGTAAATTTAATGATTCTGCTCTGGAATACCCACTAGTTTCATTTTTCTCATCAAAGTTTCAAAACCTAGCATTTTCCTTCCAACTTGAGCCCTCCCCTCCTCTTTTTTTTAATCTTCTCTGCTGCCACTTAGTATCATAATTGTGGATTGCGTTTGGTAATCTGTTCTGACTTATTATGGTCTTGCCTTTTTGCAGGATGCTGTCTCTCCGCCAAATAAACCAAGTATCAAGGAGAAATCAGTAGTAACACCATCCTTTCCTGTGAGCCCTCCTAAAAGCTCTGTTGCTTCTCCTCCAATAAAATTAGTGGCCCAGAACAATATTTTGTTGGATTCCAATGCTGGAAGGAAGAAATCTATACAGAATGCAAATCCAAATGGGCAATCAATACCTTCAGTGTCAGCTTTACCAAGTAAAGCTACCTCTAGGCCTGACCCTCATCCTATTTCTGCTTCTAAGCCAGCTGAAAAATCTGTTGTCCATCAAGTGCCTCTTTTATCCAGGCCCTCAAGTGCCCCTATTGTTCCTGGTCCTCGACCTGCTGCCCCTGCTATTTCTATGCATAAAGCCACCCCACAATTAGGCCGCTCTGTCAGTGTTGCTGGTCGATTGGGTCCTGACACTCTATCATCTTCTGCCCATAGTTTCATTCCTCAATCATATAGGAATGCCATGATGGGAAACACAGAAGGTGCCAGCTCATCATCTTTCACCAATGATCTGAGCCCAACTGTCAGTTCATCAGCTGCATACGTGTATCCATCCACATCTGCTTCTTCCTCAACGTTCGTTACATCTAGCCTCAACTCAGTGGATCTAAGTTCTATGTCATCAGGGTTTAGTTTTGGTGCGACGACTCCAGGAGTTTTTAATAATGGAACTCAGTGGATGGACTCTTCACTAACAGATAATGTCAACAGAAATGCTTACATGGAGCCTTCTTCTCTTGCCAGTGATATGCAGAATCTGAATTTGCAAAACTTCTTACGCAGCGGCTCCCTGGAATATATCCCCACTGAATTCCTAGCTCGTTCAACTGGCCGTCAAGTTCAGGTTCCTCCAGCAGATGAATTTCCACACATAGACATTATCAATGACTTACTTGATGATGAATTTGGTATCAGGAACACAGCCAGCTCCAGCGGATCATTCAGCAGTTATACCAGTGGCAGTGGCAATAGCAGCTTTGGCCAGTTGTTGAACAGGCAGCTCTCTTTTCCTGGTGAGATGAGCTTATCAGGTGACTTAGCCTCCTCGGCCAGCTCACTTAGATTAGGTCGCACTCAAAGCTACCATGATGATGGGCTCCATAGGAGCTATAACTCATATGGCAGCATAAACAGTGCTTATGGTCCAACAAGGGATTTGATGCCACATGGAAGCATTGCCTCAGACTTCCAAACCGACCATTACCGTCCAAGCCATTGGCAGCTGCCAAGTTCTCACTTGCATTCTCCCCTCCAGATGCAGTGCACTGAAGGTGACTGTTACTCATACGGTTTGCCCGAGTTTTCAAATCCAACCGGTGGTGTTAACAGTTACGGGTCGTTCAGGCCATCAAATGGACTCTGAGCAGACATACAATGATCCGCAAATTGGAAGCTGGACTGTGTGATTGTCGTTGTTATACTGTACAATGTAGTGTTGTGGGGCCTCCAATCTTTGAGCTGTGCTGTATTTTTTTAAAGCCTTTCCTGAAAGAAAAGCAAAAAAAAAGAGATATTATTAATCTACCTGGAAGGGTGTGATAGTCCCCTTGGCCTTAAGAAATGGTTGTAACTTTGAATTGTGTACAGCTCTGCCCAAGAAGATGGATTTAACTTGTCTTGGAAAATTATACTATCCCAATCAAAATAAATCTGAAACTAAGGTCGTCTCATGATGTGTCATTTAATCTTATCATTCTTATAAATTTTCTTTTCCTACATTTTTGATCCATTTAGAATAAATTTATATTTCAAATCTATATATGGGACTAATTTGTCATGTAGTGGTGGATTAATATGAGATCCTAATATGATCGTCGTTGAGGTTTTTTATGGAAATAAAAATATATGGCTTCATTTAAAAAACAGTAAGTCAAGGTCCAATTCATGAGGACATGCCATTTACGCGCCTTTATTAGAATATTGTGATAATGCGTAAATAAACTCTTAATCTAATATTATTATATCTTTTAGCCAATGATACAAATTCTATAAGTCAATCATGCGAGACATAAGCATACGGGAAAGATATACACATTAAAGATTGAGTTTAGACTAGGCTAGCTTACGCCTACCTAGAGTATGTTTATCACATAAACATTCATGACATATGTTTATTTGCTACTCCATTAATTGGTACAGGCCTAAAGCTTCACAATTAGATCAACATTAAAAAATTATGAAAAAATGTCATCATTCATTGAAGTTGTTGTGCAATAAAGCAATCATCTAGTTGAAACTAAATAAACATAACATCAAAATACGGACTTTATTAAGAACAAAATATCATAACAACATGTCAAAAGTTTTTATGCCTGAATTTCGAATTGTACCTAAAAAGGCAATGATATTTTAGAACCGTAATTTTTCTCTTTTTTCAAATGCCAAAACGGCTGGACATATTTAATTCTTTATTTTATCAACATGTTAGACATAAAAAAAAATGTGAAATCAACAAATGAATTGGGAGCCGAATCTTGGTTCAATTTTTGTGCAATATTAATTAAAAAATTACTTATCACTGCCCGGAAATAAATTTCTCCTGGAATCCGTAAAAAACGGTGTGGTCAATTTGTGTGAAAAAACAACATATTCTGTTGCATGTCCGACCAAGACACGACTGAGTCAACAAACACGTCCTTATCCAGAAAACATCAAAAAAATCTCATTTCAACCCTCATCACAATCCAATGCTTAATAGTTCGCCACGTCATCTCAGAAAACTAAACGATCAATTTCACTATTTCCAGCCTCTTTCTACATTTACCGGTCGGCAAAATACATCAATTTTCTTGATGTGTGCTGCTTTTTTCTTCTCAATCCAGAATCGAAGAACCACCAGCGATGGCGGATTCGTCGTTCTTCGATCTGATGGATTTCATGCAGCGTCCTTCCATATACGCAGCATTCGTCGACATATTGCTGTGTACGGTTCCCATTTGGGTAGCGGTCATGATCGGCTTGGTCATCGGATGGTCGTGGAGGCCGCGGTGGACTGGGATCGTGTTTCTCGGTCTGCGTAGCAGGTTCAGGTTCCTTTGTACGGCGCCACCTGGGTTTGGCGCCAGGAGGCTGTGGCTGGCGCTCACGGCTCTTTCCGCTTTTTCTGTTTGTAGGACGGTTTGGTTTAACTTTAGGAAAGATAAGGAATCGGAGACGGTGAGCGATCGGTCGGAGATGGAAATGGGATCGGGTGCCAGTACAACGTTTGAGGTTGAAGGAAGAGGAGGATGCCAAGGGTGAGGCCCATTGCTTGTTACTATATACCTCTGTGAATCATCGAAAAACTTGTAGATGATGATGGTGCTTGTTTGAGCTTATAAAAAATGTGTGACATTGTGTATTAAGGCTTTTGCTGCAACTTTGGATTTCGTGGCTTGTTGAAGTTAGGGTTTTTTTTTTCTGATGGGAATGTGTTGTTCATGTGGTTTTGGGTGCAGTACTACATGTAGTGAAAATATACGGAGAGATCAGGAACTGGTCACAGAAAAGGACTTGGAACACCTACTGAGTATGATTGATAAGCACGGTGAAGGCTTGATTTGGCAGAACTTGATGGAGCGCTGCACCCCCCACATGTCATATCAAGCATGGCGTCATGAACCTGAGGTAAATTCATTTCCTATAACTAAATGCATGTTAATTTGTGTAGTCGTATCTTGTTATGGGCAGTTAATCTGAAAAACGAAATGCCTCTAGTGTGCAATTAAATTATAAGGAACATCCATTGTGCCAAATAATACTAGCTTAAGGTTCATGGTTCTACTCTCGAACCCATGACCTGAGATTCAGAGTGAAGTACCAGTAACTGCGGCATGTTAAGACATTATTCCTTTTATGGGCAGTGGGCACCCTCCTATGGCTGTAGTGTAGAACCTGCCTGATTAAGCTGTTGTCGTATGACTTCTTACACGATTGAGTAACCGAAGCCATACTTACTTAGGATTCACTCAGCTGAGATGTGTCTATTTACCCATAGGATTAAAAAAAGAAAAAAATAATGAATCCTCAGTTCTCTTACTTATTTTTCCTACTAGGCTTCTCATCGTGAAGATGCGAAGTTCAAATGCTCATGACCTTGGTATAATGAGGCAAATGTTGTTTTAGCTGTGAATACCTATAATCCAGTAAGTTATGTTAGCGATAATTTTTCATCATTTGGAAAAGTGCAGTAAAAAAAAGTGTTGCATTACACAGATCAAAATGTGGAAACTGTACATTACTGATAATCGACTGTCTGATAAGAATGTCCCTTTCCCAAATTTAAACTCCATTTCATGTGACTTACTGTTTTGCGTCAAAGTTTCTACAAAGATGTAGGGGGTTGATAAATATAGCGCAACCATTGTTAACAATAAGGCACTTTTTAGTGTTTTAGTTGCTTTCTTAATTACAAGAGGGTCCCTGTTTTTACCAATCCTCTGGGTTTTATCATTATCGTCAGAGATTGTTTAGCATCTATTGTACTCTAAGTGGATTAGATCACCTATGCTTAGAATTTGAGAATATCGGAGCAAGTCTGCTTTTGCATAGCGAATTCAGCTTTCACAAACCAATATGAATTATCTAGTAATCTTTTTACTGTGTTGTTTAAGAGTTCCCGGATTTATATCTATATCCTTTAGTGTTTAGTTTAACTGACCAGGTTCTGGCAGCACAGCTTCATTGGTTTATGCCTTGATTGATTCAGCTACTTAAGACCACATTTGTTGGGTAGTAAATTAGTGTCTTAAACCCATTGTAGATTCTGCAGTGGTTAACATTTGGTTAGTTTAGCTATATGCCTTTATGTGGATTCACTTCTTATTACAATCATTTTGCTTTGATTCACCAGTCAGGTCCAACGGTCTACCATAGTAAAACTGTGTTTGAGGATGCAACTCCTGAGGTAGTGAGGGATTTCTTTTGGGATGATGAATTCAGGCCAAAATGGGATCCGATGCTTGCACACTTCAATATATTGGAGGAATACCCTGATACAGGGGCATCAGTGGTCCACTGGATAAAGAAGGTAGTCTACTGGTTTTCCTATTTTCAAGTGGCTGGACCATATGATTCTATATTGCATCAGTCTATTAACTCCTACCACTTTTCTTTATGCAGTTCCCATTTTTTTGCAGCGATCGTGAATATGTGATTGGTCGAAAAATATGGGAGGCGGGAAAGATTCATTATTGTGTGACAAAGGTCGGTCTTTCTGACCATGGTGACAAAATGATAGGTTAAGAAAGCATCACATTAAGAAATCTCTTAAATGTTGTCAGTCACATGTTACATTCAATGCCTCAGGGGGTACCATATCCAAGTTTACCCAAACGTGAGAAGCCTCACAGAGTAGACCTCTACTTCTCTAGCTGGATTATCCGTCCAGGTAAGCATCGGCTGCTGTGGCTAGTACATCAACTTCATTGCACCATCAACAATCACACAGTGTAATGTGTGTTTTTATTTTACTTGCTCTGTGCATGAATGTTTATTTTGTGTAGTGGAATCCAGGAAAGGAGATGGGCAGTTTACTGCATGCGAGGTGAGCCTCGTGCACTATGAAGACATGGGGATCCCAAAGGATGTTGCGAAGTTAGGTGTTCGACATGGGATGTGGGGAACTGTGAAGAAGCTGCATTCTGGTGTAAGAGCCTACCAGAACATGAGAAAAACCGGGGCATTACCATCAAGATACGCGCAACTAGCTAAACTAACCGCAAGTATTAACTTCGACGATTCAAATCATGCCTTAGGAGATGAGCAGGATTCAAAAATAAAATCATCTACTGCCAGACAGAAGAATCCAGATGTTAGCATTGACTGGAAATGGATGGTTGTTGGTGGAACGGTGGCTCTGGTTTGTGCTCTTCATACCAATGCGATGGGCAAAGCTTTGGTAATGGGAGCTGCACAAAGAATTGCTCGAAGTAGAAGATAACTGTCCATCAAAATCAGTGCAGGCGCACAGGACAGAGTCTTCTCCTCAGTTTCCAGCTACAGTGTCCAAACACAGATTTCTACCATGATGTTCTGTGTGTATATATATATAGATATATAAGCCTCAACCAATGTTGTATAGTTTAAATGCAGCTGTAATCTTGTCGACCAAAAGTGACACCTGCTCAGGTAAATTTTATTCTCAAATCTGAAATGGCATAATAATCGTGGAGGATCCTAAAATAAAAATTGGGATGCAAAATTTATATATATATTTACAATTTGTTTTTCAGTTTTGTCATAGTGGAGTGAAGTTGAGTTAAATGAAAATTGAACTAATTATCTGTATCAATATGAAATAAACTACCTGAAGTTGAGATGAGCTAACTCGTTTACTGGAATTGACTTAGACTAAAACAAAAATGGATTAACATAAATCCAACAATAATATTGAATTGTATGAACCTAATTTGGAATGGAAGGATCTAAACTTAAATAAATTAAATTCTCTATATGAAACTAAATCAAATGTAATTTAACTGGATTGACAAAGAATTATATAAAAATAAAACAAATGAAGCCAAATTGAACTATCACTATCAAAGTATGTCTGTTTCCGACCAAATTAATTACTTGTCAGAAATTTATTGAAAGTTTTCCGGCCATGTTCCTGCAATAAACATTCTCCGAGTCAAGAAATGGTCTTAAATATAATATCTATAAACATTCTCATAAAATGGCTGGAAAATGATCGAAAATTTGCACTACTTTGTTGTCATTCTCCGGTTAGGAATCGGCCAGCTAATTCGTAGCCCTTATCGAATCTTTTTATATTTAGCAATGACGAAAATTGGCCCCAAAATGAGTTTTCAGTTTTTCTTGCTAGTCTGCGATCGCTTTCCGGCCAACTTAGACAAAGGTCGGCTTACATGTTCATTCCTTGCCTCTTGATAAGGCTTTTTGATTCTTGGAGTAACAAAAAACGAGGATCGAAAACTTAGCGAAAACTTACCTGAAAATATGAATCAAGCTCAAATCCTTTTATTCTTTCTCTCTCATTCTATCTTCTTCTCCCTCTCCCTCCTCCCTCGTCGCTGCCTCTCAACCCCTACCCCTCAATCACCCAACCGCAGTCCACACTTGCCATGAATTCTTCTGCCCAAGTTATCTTCGCCTTAAACTTAAATTGTTAAAATTATCTTTTCATATCTCACATTATATTAATTAGTCGTGCAACACATATTTAGATTGTGCAAATATGATATTTCATGATTATGTGTGTCCAAGGTACTAATTTGTATGATGTTAAGGATAGTGGTGTGTATATATAAGATTGAGTATTTTTGATATTCAAATATATTTCTTTTATCTAAAAATATTTATGAACAAATTTATGTAATGGATTTAAATATTTGTGTAGAATGAGGAACATATAAGAAACATTCTGTAGAATGGATTAGGAAACTGTAGCTCTCGCCAGCGGCCATTGCCACGTCATGTTCTTTTCCTTCCTTTCATTCTGTGACACGTGTCAACTCTTCCCCCATGTGTGCGGCTCTTACACTCAGTTGATCTCTATCTTCTGTACATGATTCAACTCTTTTCAAGAACAATCAATAAAGACAATGTGAAATATATGACCAAGGATGAAGCATGTCTTACTAGTTATGCAGAATTGTAATGTCTACCCTTCACCAAATAAGATATTGGTGGATACCAAAATCATAGTTTCACTCCACGTCAGTGGATATCAGCAGGTAGCTTACAAGCTCATATTTAGATGAGCTTGATAGTTTAAACTTTTTAAATATTGTGAAAATATAAGATTTTTTTCACAACTCTATCAAATATGGAACTTTTTTTAAGTTTCTTTTGAAACTTTTTCTCTATGATTTTTTAGACTTTTGGTTGAGAGTTTTTAAAATATAAATATATACATATAAGGGCCGAATCTAATGCGCCCCCTTATTATTTTACGGGATAAAACCCAAAAGGGGCCCTGAACTACGACTACTTACCCAATTGCGGTCAGAACTAACATGATTTCCAAAAAGAGTGCGATGAAAAAAAAAGAACTAATTTTTACAATAAAATTTACCATTATATTTCTAAACTAATATTGTTATAAGACTTAGATTTGTGTGCAAAATTTATGTCGTTTGATTATCAAAATAAATTATATCGTTTTGTGCACATAAAGAAAATGACGTCTTTTGATAACCAAATGACATAATTTTCACACACAAATCTAAGTCTTATAATAATATTAATTTTGAAATGTAACGGTGAATTTTATTTTAAAAAATCAATCTAATTTTTTTTCATCGCACCCTTTTTGGAAATCATGGTAGTTTTGACCGTAATTTGGTAAGTGGTGGTAGTCCACGGCCCCTTTTGAGTTTTTCTCCTTATTTTACATATTGCGAATCCCTTTAATCTCTATCTATTTCTGTCCAAATTCACCCAGATGCCACCAAGTGTCCACTCCCGGTGGGTGACACGTGTCTACAAGGGCAAAAATATCCAAAGATTGATGTACTTTTGCACCTGCATGGACACATGTCACACATGCAGGTGTGACACCTTAACGCTCCCTCTCTTGTTTATATTTATTTTCATTTCACTCAACTCAATTTATCTAAATAAATGAATTTTTTTTTAAAAAAATTTCATAATTAAGTGTAAAATATTATAAGCTTCAATTCAAGATTCTTATTGAATAAGTTTTTGATACGTTTTTGAAAAAGTACATCGATTGAAAGTACATAGTTCAACGATTGAATTATTGCACATTCGATGTACTTTGATCTTCAAATGAGTTTTGCATGCTCAGTAAACTATGAAGTAGATAATCAATGTACGTTGCACGTTTTAATCTATGTACTTTAAAATAAAAAATTATTAAAATGTGAGCAAAAAATAGTCAAAATGGATCTTAATTTAAAGCTTGTAATCTTCTAAAAATGATTTTGATTTTTAATTTGTGTTAATAAATTAATTTAAATAGATAAATCATTTTTTAAAACTAAAATTAGAATTAACAAATTTGTTGTAGAAGAGAGAGGTGGTGTGTGATAGGGTGACGCGTTCTGATTGGCTGAAAAAAGAAGATAGTGGGCCCATGGCGCGTCCTGATTGGATAGAATGTGTGTGAATGAGATAAAAATGAGATAGTGGGACACGTGTCATTAGCTGGGTGGTTGAAAATCAGTGTAGTGGGGCATGTAGCGCAATATCATTGGCAGCAACCGAAAGACCAAAATACTCCTCCCCCAAAAAATACATTTAGATCATTTTCATCCGTCCGATCTAGAAATGGAGGGAGATGAGAGGGGTTCCGCAACGCGTAATAAACATGTGTGGTTCTCAAAACCTATTACCACGCTTTTCTTCAAAAAGCGTGGTAATAGGATCCTCCTAAAAGGTCATCGTTTTCAGTGGGAACCTATTACCACGCTTTCTCATATTATATACCATGTTTTTCATAGTAAGCGTGGTAAAATGTTATAGTGTTGCAATTGGAAGAGTGGTAAAAACTAAAATTCGTAGTAGTGGTTTTTCCAGCCACTTTCAGGCTAACTATGTGTTTGTTAAGGGAGAATACAAACTGTTTGATAGAATTATATCCATGCGAAGTCTTATAAGCCAAAGAAATGAGTATTTTTACAGTCATTTTCCCGGCAACTATGTGTTTGTTGAGGAAGAATACAGACAGTTTGATAGAGTCGAATTCATGTGAAGTCTGATTAGCCAATAAAAAATGAGAATTTTCTCCGGCCACTTTTCGACCAACTTTTGTATTTACATTTTAGTTGTCCTTTCTGGCCAATTTTTTTAATTTCCTAATTTTTAAGATAGATGACAGTATTCAATGTACATTGAAATTGTTAACTGATAAATATAAGTGAAAATATAGATGTTAGTTAAATATTCAGTAAAAGAGGACAAAGAAAGTATTGTTTTCTAAACAAAAATGACAGCTATCCACAAGATAAACACTCGTGATTACTAAAACTCTTTGCAGCTTAGTTAAGAGGATATGTTGAAACAATGTGCAGGTCTAGTGCACAAAAATTTGACTAGTGAGACCATCAAATCAAACAAAATTCAGTGACTATGCACTCATATGTTAGATTCTTTATTCTCTTTGTTAAGAAAAATGCCAAAAACATAAGTGTGAACATAATAAGAGTACTTCCAAGAGGTACAAATTGAAAGGAAAAGGTCCAACCAAGTTATGTGCATATAACATTAGAGGATTGTAAACACCACATATAAATAAATGATCTTCATGTTCATCGGAGTTGTCACTTAAGTAGAATAGAGCGATTGAATAAGCATTTGTACATCTTTAAAGGTGATCTCACCATGACTCTTATCTTCATCTCCCCTTCTACTTTCCACCCCCAACTCTGCCACCAAGGTTTTTGTTATTAGTAACATTATTATTATACATCATTTAGTTTTTATTTACTAACTGAAATTATATAAAAAAAGACTTTTAAGACCTAAATGAGGACAGATTGAGCGATCTGCGGTGAAAGTGGTGTCAGAAGAAGGTGGGGTTTTAATGTGGAATCCCATTGTTAGTTATTCTATATCAATTCAGTGGTGTTAAACAGAAAAAATGGTGTACTTTCGTGCATACATCATATTTATTATTTTATTATAGTTGTCAAGCTGAGTTTATATAACATAAGACCAAAATTTAAATGTACACTACTAAAAATGATGTTAATTTAATTATAATTTATCTTTTGATAAGAGTACATGTCCGATTTGATTTTATTTTTCCTAAATAGCTAAATTTAAGACAATACAAACATAATCAAATTAAACTCTAGCGCTCTCTGAATGTTGTGTTAAATTTTTATTCCTCACTTAGTATATTGTCGATATATTGATAAGTTAAAATTCAATGTTCAATATATTGTTGTTGCATGACTTTCAGCTCCAATAGCTTTTCCAGTTGGTGGTGATGTAGTTTTAGATTAATTTTTCTCTGTATTACCATTTATTGAAAACAGTTTTTGAAGAAGAAAATGTGTCCATTGTACATTATTTGGGGTAAATCGTATATATTTTGAGACGACATGTAAATTACGTATTTGAACAGCTAAATGATGTTGTTTTAGATGAGTTTTAAGGTTTTTAGGATTTCAAGATTTTTGTGCTTTAAAGTTTTTAGTATGTTCAACTTTATTAGTGTTTTTAGTCTTTTAGGGTTTTAAGAATTCTAGATTTTAAAAATACCCTAAAATATTAAAAATTTAAAACTTTAAAATGCTAAAATCCTTTAAAACTAATTAAAAAACTACATCACTTAACAGTTTGAATATTTTACATGTCATGCCAGAATATATCTGATATCCCTCTATTTATACTTCCTATTTAGTATTTGTTTTACAAATTATAGCTACTTAAACAAGATACTAGTACCAACATTTGATGTATCCCAAGAAGGTAGTATATAAATTGAACTCTCTTTATTAACCAACTAGTTTTATTTTATATTGATGAAAGGAAAAGTATATGGAAGGCTAAAGCTCCCCTTTCACTATGGGAAGTTCATTCTGTCCTTCTACCATGATCCATCTCAAGTCTTTCTTTATTCAGAGTTAAGGAATGAGAGTTACTTGGGTGACCTAGACTCTTAGTACCTAATGAACGAAATGAAAATGAAGATTATCGGTTTGGAAGTGTATTTTGTAAACTGTGTCGGGAACAATCAAGCCTTCCTTGCGTAAACCAACGGCAATACTGTATCTGTGGATTGTGTTGGGAACAATCACGCCTTTCTTGAATAAACCAGCGGCATTACTGCATCCTTAGCTGAATCTTGTCCAATTCGCTTGCCTTGTGGCCGCGTTCTCAACCAAAGTTGCAACAGGTCTTTGAGGCAGCAATGGTCCCCCAATACTTCACCTATTAAGGTAATCTCTACCTGCGCAGCATCACCAATCAGTGCTTTTTTTACTAAGCTTCAACAACAAAATAGCTTATTACTGCCTAAATAACCAGCTTCTTGAAAAGCAATGATTCACTTACCACATACAATCAGGAATGAATAAATGAAAAAAAATAACAAATAAGTGCTTAAATTAAGATAAAATTGAAAATCTGATGTATATCCAATAGAAGCATGAGAATTGAGAACTAATTTCATTTATTACCTCGGCTTCACTTGAGAGATTCAGTTTCCTCACCAAGTACTTCTTAACAAGCTGGACAGGTGCATTGCCGTTTCTGAAAAATAAATACGAGCACGCGCTGAGTTACAGGATTCAAAGTTGTGTTGAAGTAAAACAAGCCTTGACGTGTCCGAGTCCTCAGTATTCAGATTGTACTCAATAAAATATCAAGGTTAACAATGTTGACAGCAAATAACTGTGTGTAATCTGGTGCCATGTGTATGCTATATTGATAGAAGACTGCTGGTTGATGAGATCTAAGGATTGTGAAGACACTCACATTACTTATTTAGGGCAGTGGAAAACGATCATGTCAAACAAAAGCAAAAGGTTGACAGTAAACTCTCACTTGGTATTCAGGTAGCACAAAGGAATTTGTGGCAGAGGTGGAGATCCATTCCTAAAGAGAAACAGAATTCTATGAGGGTAAATAATTAAATTCATTAGAAAATATCAGTCAAGTAGGTATAATTCCTCTTACTCTTCCGTTGAAGAAATTAATGAAAACCAGATTGGACTGGGCCCGCTGCTACAGCTTCGATAATCATCACCTTGTCCTGAAACATATGATGTACCTGAGCAACATACACTGGTTTCTTTGACCTCAAATTCAACAGAAGGTGATTTGAATTATTTTCCACTTTCTCAGACCATCAATCATGTCATCATAGATATGGCGTGATGACATTGTAGAAAATGATTACTGTTGAACTTAAATGCTAATGCACCTGTTACTGGCACATCAGAATGATTCTGATGATCCCGTGGTTCAATCTCCTTAACTTGTTGGATATGAGAAATGAGTTGGTTCTGTAAAAGAATGAAGTTAGGATATTGACTGACAAATCAGTCTGCAATTTTTAATCATCTATTCTAGCTCACATGACTTTTTGATGTAACAGGTGACGCCTGAAAATAAGTGAAAACAAACTATGAACGATCTTAAGATATAACTAACACATGCTCCTTACCTTCACAGTCCCACTTTCAAAAAAGTGCATCGATCCACTTGAAAGTTTACCCTTCTTTGCATTTGACTTGGGTGCAGCATTGGCACTCAGAGCACTCTGGCATGTGAGTTTGGATTTGTCATGAACTTCTGGTTTATACGAGTTCAAGGGGAAAAGTGTTGCTCGTATCTTTTGCAAACTGTTGTCCATCCTGCAGATTACGAACAAGGAAATAATGACAATATATTAACTGTCCTCACAAGTCACATCTCTTATTTTATCAATAAGAATCAAGTCTTACATGCTTCTTTTTCAGAAGTGAAAGACCAATAGTGTGTCTGTCGGATTACAAATATAATGCCTCTGTTCAAGTTGAGGAATAAAATAGAACATAACTATATCAACACTCATATAGTTAGGTTTTCATTTAGTTGCATAATATAATTAACCGTTGCACACGGGAAAAGTTTCCAACTATAACAGCAATTAATTATTGTAGCTACGAGGTTGCTAGAATCTAATTAAGTAACAGACAATAAGAATCAAGTTAAGAATTTATTCACTAACTATACGAACAGTCACAGATACCGACATTATGAAGACGTGGCGAAACTGACCAACTGAAATAGTTAATTTTATACCTGAGTTTCTCCAGAGGATCACCACCCAAATAAGTATTGCATTGAGGACAGTTGCTAATATCTTCTTCGACTATTTTCTTAGTGATGCAGGACTTACAAACTGTTCAAAGTTTTCAAGAAGTTAGACTCCATATTTGTTAATCTACAACCAGCATATGATAACAGAGATAAACCAATGGTATATTTTATCAAACACGGTCCACTGTAGCACAAGATAATAAAAAAAGATTAGGAAGGCAGACTAACAGGTGTGAAGGCAGACAGATACAGTTGTTGCTTCATTTAATAGGCCAAGACAGATTGAGCAGCTCAGGCAAGAAGCAACCGCATTTTTCTTCACCAACCTTGTCTCCATGATCACAGTGATTCACGTTATCTCTTACCCTATTTCATCATCTCCACCTGAATGCTTAAAAAAAAATACAAAATAAAAATTCAACTGCCTCCTTAGAATCAAACTAACACTGTCATGTGTTTAAACCTCGTACCAGTTTTCGATCGCTTGGATTCGTTTGCTTTCTGAGGGGGAAAAAAAATCAACGAACAAGACCTCAATGCTGCCACATTGTGTGGTGAGCCTGAACGCGTAGGGCAGCGAGAGTCAGCAGTTGATCGGAACCCTAGGGCGACTGAACGAGACGCGAAAGCAGAATCGAAGGCAGAGCGAGCCTCTCTTCTTCTGAGACCCACCGTGGATACGTACAGAACACAAGGACTAAATTGAGAAACAAAAAAAAAAAACTAATAAAATATCGATGCTTTGAGTGTATGCTGACAAACCTATGGGGAACTAAATTATTTTACTAAACAAAAGGGGGTAAACGTGAATACTGCGAAATTTGATATTTGAAAGTTGCTTCTTGTAATATAGGGAATTGGATCTAGTGTTGCGCTGTGTTTTGTTGTACGGCTTAAAACGATGTCATTATATTTTTTTGCTGACTATTCAATCTAAAAACGAGGTCATTTTGGGAGGGAAATAATTGAAGACGTGAGTTTTATTGCGTATGGAATCTCAGGCGGCAGTGGAGGAAGTGGAAGTGAAGTATTTTGGGATGCAGGACGCGGATGAGGCTTGAAGTTGGAGTTAGTGGATTCCTATCTTAATTTTGGGTTGCAAAGGAAGTGTTTCATTCTTTGGAAGCTCCATGTAACCTTTATGTTGTTTTGTTCTGAACTATGGATGTGTCTTTCTTTAACCTGGTTGGTCCTGGATCACATTTTGATATTTCAGATGAGGATTTCATTTGTGGCTCTTGTTTGTGCGATAGCGGTAATAGTAGTCGAATCGGACCGGACCAAGCACCGGTTCGCGGTTCGACCGGTTGAACCGGCCGGTCCGGTCCGGTTTTAATAACTATGGTTGTTAGAACAGGAATTTAAAACATTTATGTCCTTGTTTCCATTGTGATTTTTTAAAAATGATTTATAAGTCAAGGTTCAATTTTAGCCTTCTCCTACAATCTTGTTGCCATTAACTCTCTTCCACTCGCAACTTTCCTTCTTTTTTGTTTATATCGTGACTTAAAAAAACTGGCTTGTAAGTGGTGTTCACATAATAGACTTATTGGCCGTCACACATACACACATCCCAAATTCCATCACCGCCCATAATACCATGTTAAATTTAATTAGAGTTCAATTGAAGCTATTATTTCATTATGATTTAAAAATCCAGTAGAAGCTACTCTTCTTTCATCACTAGACAGTATCAGAAAATTCACCAAATAACACATACTCAGCAGGTCCATCATTTTAGCTAATAGAAAGTTATTGGTTGTATTGTGCGTCAGAGATTGGTCGTATTAGACGCTTGTTTGACTGATATAATCAATTTCTTTGTGCGCTCAAGCAACCTAATAATCTAGATGCTTAAAATTATTCATGCATCCGAGCTTGAAGTTATATATGTTTCTCTGAATTTAGGCATGTTATGCTGATTTAAATTTAAACTTGCTTTTTTAAGTGTATTGATCATTCGATTCGTGTTGCCATTTTTATAGTTTTTCACTTTTGTAGATTTGATGATATTCAGAAGTTTAAATTGTTGTCTGGCTAAGAAATAGGAATCTTTTCTCTTGTTACAAGGGGCCTTCCCGATGGAAGAACCTTTTTTAACGGCTAAATGAAATGATGATTCCAAATCAATAGATCACCTGATGAACAAAAGATCACTTAAGAAACGGAAATGAGACATAGATCTATAATATAAATATTTTTTTTCATATCTGTTAGTTATTGTATTTATGGGAACGTAAAAGTTGTCCTTTTCATCATAAATCAGGACTTTGGAGATAGTCTTTGGAAGGCATTATTTGTCACTGTGTTTCTGCATATTTTCATTTGCCCTCATTTTTTTTCGTCTGTTCACAGTTTTTTGTATCTTAGTTCTGTGTGAATGCTCTGACCAGTGAGTAAGAAGCCATAATATGAACAAGATTCTTACACAAGGAGAGTTGGGACCAAGTCTAAACCCTGAATACTCGAGCTCAAAAAGGTAATAATTCCCATGTTTTGTCTTCTTCTGCCATTGATTTATACAGCTGTAGTTTTAGTTATGTATGGATCATTTCAACTTGATTTCTGATAGTTGGTTTATCTAATGTGACATTGTGCATGTTATAAACTTCGTTGTTCAAATGTTAAGTCACCTAGATTTACGTAGTAGTGCAGTCACCCACATGGTCTTTGCCCAGGCCATGGGCTTCTATAACCAAGCATGGGACATCTGGACTTGACATATTTTTTGGGATCACAATGCCCTCTTTTTGCATCATAGCATCTTTTTAGGCCTTACTGTTCCCGGTTAATCTCCAAATCCAATAAATCTAAGCTTGTTAAATATATAGAATCTTACACTAGCTTTTAGATTCACTGACATTGATAAACGGCTGCCTAAATCTATTAGATACTATGTGTGATACAATAAGCTTTCCTTATATTCAGTAGTCTTAAACGATAATCAGCAATTTAAAGCTTAATCGAAGTTCTCGCAGACTTATCCCTCAATCTTGTTCTTCATTAACAATGAATAAATGAATACAACTTTAAATGGAATGCTATAAGGGATTAGTAGAGCTAGCTGCTGATATTGAACTATATAATGAACCTGAAAATAAATGTATGCTAATTTAAGTATTTCACTAGATCTTGCATACTTATAAATAT
>NQLW01000082.1:142242-177294 GCA_002312845.1 Kalanchoe fedtschenkoi
AGGTAGCACAAGAAGAAAGATTAGAGTCTAAAAGAAAAACAAAAAAATTGAAGAGCCCAATAGCCTTATGGTAAAGTCTACAATGATATGGAGTTGTGAATGTATAAGATATTTTAGTGTGTTTTATATTTTCTTCATTGACGTCGAATTATAATATTTTCTACCATTAAATATGAAGGTGTCATATTGTGTCTTAGTGGGCACTTATCTAGTGAATGAGATAGTGGAATACTAAGAGTGAGAGAAAGAGAGTAAATTTTTATTTTTGTAGGTTTGATCGAATGGTATTTTGTGAGTCCAAAATGAGTGTTGTTAGTCCAATGAGAGTATAAGGTAAAAATTAATTTATAATGTGCCAATATATCAAAATTCAACTATATCTATTTTTAAATTAAAAGATAATTAAAAATTAAATTTATATATTTAAATTACCATTCGCTATACAGTGTAATTACATTTTATCTGATTATCAAATGTTTCAAAAAAAGTTATTGAATTTCTATTTCTAATACATTATACATTTTATCTTCTTTTGATGTTGGGATTTGGGATTGGATATCCATTATTATTTGGTATCATTTTCTCAGGTACATTTTTTAATTAAGATGTTAATGATTTAGATTAGTTTATGTGATGATACCATCATTAAAAAGCCTACTGATTCCAACTTGTGGAATGTGAAATTGGTTCACACTGCCTTCAGCAATTTATCTCATATATCAAAAAAAAAAAAAAAAATCTCAATTCAGTCCCTACACAAAATCCTTGTAAAATATGTTCACTTGCTAAACAAAATAGGAATGTTTTTCATTTGAGCAATACTAAAACAGTTAAACTCTTTGAACTAGTATATTGGAATGTTTGAGGTCAATATAAACATGAAACATATGATGCTCACAAGTATTTTCTTACTAGGATTTTCCTAGAAGTACTTATATGTATCTTGCATCTTTACACCCTTTGTGAAAACACAAAGGACTAATAATAGTCATAAATTGCTTTCTCTACATAATGTAAGAACAAATTGATTGTTTGATCTATCTAGTTCATCATTGAAGTTCATCTCTTCGATTTAGGTCAAGCTGTTACTCTAGTTTACAATTGTATTTGATACTTAACCAACATTAGTTTTTTGAGGCCTCCCAGTCACCAGGTCAGAATCAGAAAAAAAAAAGTACGTTCTCAAAGTATGTCTCTGTACCCTTCTTAACTAAGAATCTATCCCACATAGATAGATCAAGTCATTGAAATAGCAAAAATAACAATTAAGGTGAGCCAAAGCATATATTCGATACAACAACCAAATTTTAAAAAAAAAATCGAAAGAAGCTGAAACAAAATTTGAGGTGAGTAAAAGATTATACCTTTATAAGCATCAGCCAAGCAAAAGCGATAACAACCCTGCTAGCTGTCGTAAGCTTAGTGCGCTCGTAAATGTTGTTCATCTGTGTTGAGGCGTGAAATATGGACACATTATA
Source organism: Kalanchoe fedtschenkoi (assembly GCA_002312845.1). Classification (NCBI taxonomy): domain Eukaryota; kingdom Viridiplantae; phylum Streptophyta; class Magnoliopsida; order Saxifragales; family Crassulaceae; genus Kalanchoe; species Kalanchoe fedtschenkoi. The sequence continues at coordinate 143,721 of NQLW01000082.1, forward strand.
TTATTATAAAACTTAGATTTGTGTGCGAAAATTACATTGTTTGGTTATCAAAATAAATAATATTGTTTTGCGCACACAAAGAAAACAACGTCTTTTCCTACTCAATCATCAATATTTGTCAATAAATTTAATAAGATCAATTATATTTAAGTATTCAAACAAACTGATCTTAAGCATCATTTAAAATTAATCTATTTTTTTTTCATTGCATGCTTTTTGGAAATCATAGTAATTTGGATCACAATTGGGTAAGCTATGGTAGTTCAAGGTCCTTTTGGAATTTTTCCCTATTTTATATGAAAACTACAATGTTGTGCTTGCAAGTATGTTCAGTTGTGAAACTCTGGTACGTATGAGACGCCCTAAAGTGCACTCATACTCAACCTAAATCTAATTGCAATTTACAATGCCTCAGGTATTTCCTCGACAACTTCCATGGCCACTTCTTCTTTACACAATCTTGCCTCAAACACACGGTAGCTCTGATATGACGATTTCCCTTTCTAACCTGCCGTCGTCAGTTGATGCTGATTGCTGAGATTACGGAAAATATTTTCTCTAGCAAAAGAATGTTGGCCCTTCTCATGTTTCTCGACATACTCCATACAGTTGTGGTGCAGTCTTATTCTTCTTCTTCACATCTCTCAAGAACTTTGAAACACTTGAATATCTCTTGTTTCTCCTTGGCCGAACTTTCTTTGTTCTGCAGCAGCTCTGAGGCCTTGTCTCCTATTTTTTTTGAAGAAGCTACAAGTGGCTCATTATTGATAACTTGATATCCATACACAAGGTCTGTGAGTCTTCCACTGCAGTCCTCTGTTTTAGATCCACATAACGTACCGTGTTCGTCAATATCAACTAATGTTTGATATACATAGTAGTTAGTTTGAATGAATCGGCAAACTCACAGAAAAAGTTTTGTAACAACATCATAGTCAAGCCATGTTACATTGGTTCATTTGCAGATAAAGTTAGGGGTGTAGCCATCCCGTTTGATTTTTAATAAAAATTCAAACCAAACCATTTCTAATCGGTTTGAGAAATTTAAAAATGAACTGTTAATTTAAAAAAATCAAACTGAATCAAATCATGTGGTTCGATTCGTTTAATTTTTTCATAAACTTTATTTACTATTATATGTAATAAATAGGATACTTTTTATATAAACAATAATATAAAGGTACCAATTTATAAAACATATTCAGTTAAATATATGCAGAATCTAAATGAAATGATTCGATTTGGAAATCATTAGCTACGGTTTTTAAAAATTAAAACCGTAACCAAATCACTAAAACACAAAACCAAACCAAACCAAACCAATAATTTTTGTTTGAATTGATTCATTAGTTTATCATTTTTTATTTACTCCTACAAAAAGTAGTGACCTGAAGTTTGACATTCATAATTGCTACATTCATTACGGATCTAGAAATCTCATTGTCATTGAAAATGATTGGTCTCCTCAATCATCATAGCCTACAAATATTAAGTCATATTTTCTTATCCAAATATGCTCAAGGTCTCGACTAGATACTTGAGCTCCCTATGAGTTGTGTTCAGTAACTTCTACTAAACCGTTTTGCCAATTAAATCAATCAAAGTTAAAAGATTAAAGTGTTAGAAGGTTAGACAAATACTCTTAATGGTCTACTTCATGACACGTCCATTACTCTAAATTCATGACGTCTGTTGTAACTATACTCACGACATGTCCGTTACTACTACTTATATCCTTATAAATATGTGTTGAAGAATTCATCGCCAACTCTACTCTTTCACATTCTGTTCTCCATACTTATCTCATCACCTCTCTCTTTCAACCATCAATGTGCTCATCACATAAGTATGTCTGACTCTTATTTATTTTATTGGAATATAAGTACTCCTTATAAGTTTTTCTTTTTCACAATGCAACATCATAACAATAAAAAATAAAGAAAATGTTTGTTTATACATATAAGTTTAGAAGCAAAGCTTCTTAGTTTATGAAGAAACAAATAGTTTTGTTTTTTTATCTCCGTTTGTCTTTTATATTTTACAATTGGTATCAGAGCTAGCGAGAGTGCAGGACCATCTCTAAAAAATTAATAGTAGTGGCGGTTGTTGTTTTAAAGAATTCATTGATGAAGTTGAATGACAACAAGTGCAAACAACTTGAGTTTTTGCATTAGGTACTATTTACGAGGACAAGACCTATGAGAGATTGATAGAGGTAGCAAAACGTCAGAGCCATCGGTAGAGAAGGCTGACGAATGTAAGAAGTGGCAAACTAAGGCAGAAAAGGCTATGTTTGCACTTACTATCTCTATTGAAGATGATTTACTGCATAAGTTTAAAGAGGTCAGAACAGCCAAAGAAGTTTCACATCAGTAAATGAACCAAAGTTGCAACGTTTGGAGAATAACTACCTTATTAAAGACAAAAAAATTAAAAACTGCAGCATTTGAAGATGAACTCATGTATATCAAGCAAAATAGCATGACGATTGATGAATATTTCTCAAAGGTAAAAGGCTTGTGTAAAGAAATATTGGACACCAAAACAAGAATTACAGAAACACGAATAAGGAGAATTATAATTCATGATATTCAGCCAGAATTCAACAGACTTATTATGTCTAACTGTGGGTGGGTCAAGGAACCAACTCTCGAATATTTAAAAAATATTATGAGAAATCAGTAGGCACTTGACATGCAATCATCTAACTACTAACGAAGAGGAGTAAGAAGGGAACAATACACTTCAAAGAAAAATGAAGTTAAAAAATTTAGAGAGAAACAAAACCGTTCACTAAAAGATAAATATTGAAGGAATCCTCAAGAAGGGGGAGCACGTGCACAATAAAGTATATGTGATCACAATGAATAGAAAAGTTAGAAAAAAGTGTTTCTTACTACGACTATGTGAAGAAAGGTCATTATGCTTGTGATTGTTGGCACAACAACCATAAAAGCAACATGGCGACTTCTAGCAATGCTCGGAATGAGGAGACATGAGACATTCATGCATTATACTCATTTGAAGTGGTAACATGTGCTATTAATGAAGTAAATATGATCAACTATGATTCTGACTGCATTGTTGATTCTAGATACTCTAATCACATGACAAGAGATTTGGAGAACCTCCAAAATACATAAAGTTAACTGGGTAAAAACCATGTGTTATTGCTAATAACAGCCGAATGTCTATTACCCACACAAGAAAAATGGTGATTGCTCCTCGCTTTGATTTTGAAAAAGTGGGATTGGAAAAAGTTTTTATGTTCAAGGAATGAAGAAAAATCTTCTTTCCATTTCACAATTGACATTATCAAGAAACTATGCTGTGGTTTGGCCATGATGATGTGAAAAATATACAAAGTGTTAAAGTCAGTAGATCCATCTATCATGAAAGGGCAACAAATGGAATCTAAATATGTGATATCGGCACACAAGGCTTTTGTCGACAAAACAAGAAAGAATGAGACTGCTTATTTGTGGCATGCAATACTCAACACAAGACTATTTCTCCACCGATTGAACCTGGATTTTCTACGGCTTGTGGACCTGCTACTGAGCCTCCATAGACTGTTTCTCCAACTTCTTCAACTTCGACCTTAATACAAGAAATTGACTTTCCCTCTCTAGTGCTGCGAACCTAGAACAGGTTACAAAGCAGCATTATAAAACTAAAGAAGTTTTTAGTGACGATACTATTGAATATGTAAACTTTTGTTATACTGGGGAACCAAAAAATTTATGAGAGGAACATGATGACTAAAGATGGAGAAAAGCTATACCAGAATTGGATGCGCTGTATAGGAACAAGACACGCCATTTGGTTATTGTAGTTAAAAGGTCATAATTTAATTGAGGGAAAAATCTAAAAGAGGCCTCGAACTATCGCCCTCTACTCAATTGCGGTCCGCACTACCTTGATTTTCAAATAAGGTACAAAATCAATATTTTTGAACTAAAATGCAATTATATTTTAACCCTGCTACTCCAACAACAATGCCGTTAACTGAGTTAACACCTGCACTTGAAATCAAACAATGTTGTTTCAATTCATGCATTTTCTTTATTTTAATATTAATTAAATAATTATTAATTTATTAATTAAATACATTTTTCCTTTTTTTACTCCAAATTGCAATTCTTATCATACAAATCATCAAACCGGAAGCAATTAGAGCACGAAGTCGGAAGTAATTGACACATGGAGCAAGAAGTCGAATGCAATTGACACACGGAGCAGGAAGCAATTGGCTTGGACGACTTCTCAACTTCAACAAAATACATCCCTTCTGGTAGGAGAGAAAACTCTGCCGGAGGATTTAGGCTTACCTTGAGTTGAAGTTTGTTGTTTGACTTTCGGGTCTGAAGATGCTCACTCTTCTACTCTTGGCCGAATTAACCATATCTGCAGATCCATCAGTGGCGCCGCCCAAAAATACATCACTAGAAACTGACGCACCTTAATCTCCTGTGCAGCCACGTCCGACTTCTCATCCCCCCACCTCCTCCGTCTTAGTTCTCCAAACCATCAACGGCAACACTAACGGTCAAGATGACTCACTTGTATCTCTTTCCTCCTCTTTCTATCCCGATGCGGATGTGCCTCTAGCGACCCGTCGGCCACAAATGATTTTAGAAGAAAAATGTGATGGAGACGACAGAGTAGGGGAGCGACGAGATAAGCGGCGGAGTGGGCAGGAGCGGCGATTGGAGTTATTTTGCCTCCGATTGCGTTCTCGGACGATGGACGACTTATAGTTAGGGTTTCAAAGAGAAAAAAACTGAATTTATATAATGTATTAATAATTATGATTTTTTTTAATTTTTTAAAAAAGATATAAATAAATATTCAAGCCAAACATATCCAATGCAAAATGCCCAAAATGCACTACAATATGTGATCGTCATGAAATTTCTGCCACAACCCAACAGATGTCTACTAAAATTAAAACAAAGTAGCAACAGACTCCATGGAATGACTAGAATAGCTGGGTAGATTTCATGTAAATGGGAATTAGTTTCTGAACCCTCTGCTGTTTCTTCTTCCTCTAGCCTTCTCAAACTTCCTACCCTTGGAGCGAACATAGGGCTTGGTACGGCTGTGGGGAACACCAGGAGCTGGATCGAAGTGCTTGACAGCCTCACGAGAGTTCTTCGGACCTCTAAGAAGAACCGTGTTCTGGCCAAGAGGAGCTCTCAAAGCCAACTGACCAAAGGTCAAGCATTCACCTCCAGCCTTCTCAATGCGGGCTCTGGCAGTCTCAGTGAATCTCAGAGTCACCTTAATTGGCGGAACTTCAGCAACCCTGATATCATCAGTGATGGTGCCGACAACAACTGCAATTTTGTCACCCTTTCCACTCATGTACTTGATCAGACGCGAGAGAGACAACGGAGGCTTGTTGACCTTGCTCATAAAAAGCCTCTTCAATATCACCACATTGAAATTGCTTCCAGTCCTCCTCACCAAAAAACTGTACAGCTTGACGAGAAGCTTGAGGTATACATCATCGGACTTGGGTGCAGTCCTCTTCGTCTTCTTACTCTTACCTCCGACAATCAAATCAATACCCATTGCCGCTCCGCTCCGCTCCGCTCCGCTCCGCTCCGCACTCTGCGCTTACGGCTTCCCCTGGAGATTCAAATAATTATGATTTAATTAATATTAAAACATAAAAAACATTCGAAGGTGTTAACTCGGCAAATTCTTACATGTTCCGGGAGTACCTATTCTCTCTGACGACGTCGTTTTGATTTAAAACAAAACGACGTCGTTTTGTTTAATGAAAATAGCTGTATATTCTTCAGAAAACAATCTGAAGAATATACAGCTATTTCTGATGAATATCGATGAGTTTCTGATGAATATGAAATTAAAAACTAGTAAATAAATAATAAAAAATAAATTGATAAGTTCATAAACATTTTCTAACGAATATATATGCAATTCTGGTGAATATCCGATGAATTACGATGAAGATAGATGCATTTCTGATGAAAATGGAAGTAAGTTATTGAAAATAGACCAGAAATAATCTGGAAAATATAGAAGCAATTCTGGTGAATATATAAGCAATTCTGATAAATATCGAGGCATTTCTGAAGAATATGGAAGCAAAAATAATGAATAAAGACCAAAAAAATAATAGAATAAATATAGGAGCGATTGTGGTGAATATATAAGCAATTCTAGTGAATATCGAGGCATTTCTGAAGAATATGGAAGCAAAAATAATGAATATACACCATAAAATAATATGATAAATATAGGAGCAATTCTGGTGAATATATAAGCAATTCTCATGAATATCCAATGAATTCTAAAGAATATGTAAGCAAAAATAAGGAAAAAAGATCATAAAATAATCTAATAAATATAAGAGCAAATTTGGTGAATATATAAGCAATTCTGGTGAATATCCAATGAATTCTAAAGAATATGGAAGCAAAAATAATGAATAAAGACCAAAAAATAATATAATAAATATAGGAGCAATTATGGTGAATATATAAGCAATTCTGGTGAATATCGAGACATTTCTGAAGAATATGGAAGCAAAAATAATGAATAAAGACAAAAAATAATCTGATAAATATAGGAGCAATTCTGGTGAATATATAAGCAATTCTGGTGAATATGCAATGAATTTTGATGAATATGGAAGCAAAAATAATGAAAAAAAACCAAAAAATAATCTAATAAATATATGAATAATTCTGGTGAATATATAAGCAATTCTGGTGAATATCCAATGAATTCGGATGAATATGGAAGCAAAAATAATGAAAAAGACCATAAAATAATCTGATAAATATAGAAGCAATTCTGGTGAATATATAAGCAATTCTGGTGAATATCGAGACATTTCTGAAGAATATGGAAGCAAAAATAATGAATAAAGACAAAAAATAATCTGATAAATGTAGGAGCAATTCTGGTGAATATCGAGGCATTTCTGAAGAATATGGAAGAAAAAATAATGAATATACACCATAAAATAATCTGATAAATATAGGAGCAATTCTGGTGAATATATAAGCAATTCTGGTGAATATCCAATGAATGCTAAAGAATATTTAAGCAAAAATAATGAAAAAGACCATAAAATAATCTGATAAATATAGGAGCAATTCTGGTGAATATATAAGAAATTCTGGTGAATATCGAGACATTTCTGAAGAATATGGAAGCAAAAATAATGAATAAAGACCAAAAAATAATTTGATAAATATATGAGCAATTCTGGTGAATATATAAGGAATTCTGGTGAATATCGAGGCATTTCTGAAGAATATGAAAGCAAAAATAATGAATATACTCCATAAAATAATTTAATAAATATATGAGCAATTCTGGTGAATATATAGACAATTATGATAAATATGCAATAAATTCTGATGAAGAAAGAGGTTTAACACGTTTTTACTATAAAATACAAAAAACGACGCAGCTTTTGTAAAATACAAAATGAAGGCATAAGGGGAATCAAATAAAACGACACCGTTTTGAATACATTCAAAACGACATCACTCGAGAGAGTACCTACTCCCGGAGCACAGAAGAACGACTCTGTTAACTCAGTAAATGGCTCAGTTAACGGAGGTTGGAGGTAAGGGGTTAAAATGTAATTGAATTTTAGTCCAAAAATATTAATTTTGCACCTTATTTAAAAATCAAGATAGTTCGCACCATAATTGGGTAAATGACGGTAGTTCGGCCCCTTTTTTGGATTTTTCTCTTCAAATGACGGTAAATACAAAGTAAAGTGAAAAGCTAATGAAATCATAGACATATACAAGGAAAGATTAGTAGCTAAAAACTTTAAACAAAAATAAAGGTATAACATTGATTATAAAAATACAGTTAGCTTAGTTGTTAAATTTTTTATTTTAAGACCTGTTCTTTCAATAATTATTTTTAAAGATTGGTGCTCACGACAACTAGATGTTCAGAATGCATTTCTACATGTGCTATGGAGGAAGAAGTTTATATGAGACAACTACCAGATTTTGAAGACACTGCGCATCTTCATTGCGTTTGTAAGTTGGTCAAAGCCATTTACAGACTCAAATAATAAGCTCCATGAGCCTGGTATTCACGGTTGAGCTCAAAATTGTGTGATCTTGGTTTCAAGGCACCAAAATGAGATATATCATTATTTATCTATTTCAAGGCTAATGTAACTATGTTTATGCTCATTTATATCAATGATATAATAATTACAAGGTCGTCTATGGATGTTAACCACTTAGAGAAGACACTGCTCTCAATGAATTATAAGCTCTACAATATTTTCTGAGAATAAAAGTCAAACCAATTTAGGGAGGCATATTGTTATCATAGAAAAATATGCTTCAAATGTTTTGATAAGAGTTGGTATGATGAAATGCAAATATTCTTCTACTCTTTTATTTGCTACTTACAAATTGTCTAGCGAATATGGTGTATTGTTACCGTTAGAAGACAATACTAAATATAGGAGTATTGTGGGTGCTCTTTAATTTAACTCTTACTCGACTTGTATATAGTCCACCTAGTAAACAAAGTCTATCAAGTTTTACAAGCATTACTACAATTTATTGGACAATTGTTAAACGATATTGAGATACATCAAAGGAACAATTGGTATTGAGTTGAGAGATAAACAAGTCTTTCTATACTATAATAAGTATTTTCTCTGATACTGACTAGGCAGGAAATATAGATGATTAGAAGGTTCACATGTGGTTTGTTGTGTTTCTCGAATAAAATCTTATTTACTAGAGTGCTAGGAAACAAGCTAATATGTCTAGGTCTAGTATTAAAGTTTAATTTGGACAATATTACTACTAAATATATTTTTATAGAGGCACTTTTAACTAAGTTTGAAATCAAACTACAATGAACCTATTTATTTATGGTGTGATAATTTAGAGGCTACATACTTGATAGCTAACCTAGTCTTTCATGTAAGAGTCTACAAAATTGAGATAAATTTTTATTTGTGCGAGAGAGAGTGGCAAGGAAGCAATTACAGATTCAGTTCATTGCAATAAAAGACCAGTTAGCTAATGGATTTACCGAGGCTTTACCGGTTTAATCATTTTCAGAGTTCAAATAAAATCTTAACCTACAACAAAGACCAAGTTAAGATTGAGGGAGGCTCTACATTCTTGACTTCCATTACTACTACAATGATAATGTCTGTTGCTTTACATCCATTCATGACATGTCTTTCACTCCTACTTGTATCCTTATAAGTATGTAAATATGTACTCTTGAAATGCATAAAAATAAAATAACATTACAAAGCTTTTCACAAAGAACACTACTAACAAAAGGAATTCATATGCCCTGAAAAGCCTATTTCCGTCCACCCACAAGAAAAGAAAATGTGCAAAACAAGGATATGTGGGTTCGACATCATGATATCATTGTTTGAAAATTGATTTACTTTCAAAAACTAAACATTATCATGTACCACCTTCACCTATTTAAGTTATCATCTTCTTCTTCCCGGTCTTATTTTCATTTAAGTGAGCACAATAAAGCTACAAGCATATTAAGAAGTAGAAGACTACCAAATCCAAAATCTCTTTTAGCATAGCTCCAATCAGTTAAAATAATGAAACACACTTGACATTTGTAGCCTTATCAAGCTGAAAAAGTAGTTAAGCTACAAAACAAAGCTTTAGTAGACCCACCTTGAGATCTTCACGAGCTAAATTCACTTTTAATCTGATATTCGACATCATTTAATCAGTAAATTTTATGATCAGTTAGTTGCTGCAACCAAGATAGCAGCCTTGCTTTGCTGCAATTAATGCTCTATTTATTTATATACAATCAGATTTTTTATAACAACATCATCTTTACACCAATTTGGAATAAGTATGTCAACACATTTTCAATACTCTTTCTGTCTTTTTTTATATGTCATTCAACTGAATTTTTTGTCCATTTTTATTTGTCACTTAATAATTTTCAATATGTATTTAATATTAATAACTATCTTAAAACATCAAATATTGATCACTTCATTATCATAATCAATAAAAAATTTATTTTTCACCAGTAATCATCTAGTAATTTTATTTTTTGCATAATTTTTTTTAAATATTAACCACCTAGTTATTAAATTTGTTCAACCGCTAGAATTAATTTCACTTTAATTTACTCAAATTAACCTTAAACGATATGTATTACTGGACGGAGGGAGTATCTCATACGCTTTCTTCCACTCACCAAAGGCTACAGTTAGATTGTTTACAGCTTGATTGACATGAAGTTAATTTTTTGTTTCATTAACATATGAATTCCATTACAAAGAAAGGAATTGAGTTGGATGATATGTCATGATTTCACTGACGCTTGTTCCATAACTAGGATGTTGAACCATCTCAACTTAATGTGATAATGTATAGGAATTCAAAAACAGACTGAGGGTGTTGTGAGTTTAATATGATTGCTAAGTTTAGGACCTTCCACCTTTGAGAAATTCAGCATTAAAATGTGAATTTCTTAATGAATCTGAGTCTTGTGTGGAAAGATCTAATAATTGTGATTACAAGTCAGTAAGTTTTTATCTCATATGTAAGTTTTAGTAGGCTTATAACATAATCTTCTGGCACATATTGATGGCAGTAGCTCATTTATGAACATCTGATATTTCAAGAAATATATACTTGGATTTTTTAACTTATTTAGGTATTTTGATGTGACTGATGAAAGGACAAAAATCTTGGCTCAACAACATAATTAAGTAAAAGAAGTGATGACTCGCCAAAGTTCTCCGACAACAACGTTGTAGTTAGTGAGATTCTTTCTAGTCTTATAATTCTTATAGACCTTCTAAAGAGTAACAACATTGTGATTCAATTCGGAAGCAGGTCGGGTCGAGAAGAAGCCTGATTTCAGCACTATAATTCATATCTTGTGTTCTTACTTTTATTGTCCATCATTTGTCTTTGGATTTGACAACCCTCGCAAGCTGTTGATATCAACATCCAGAGGCTACAGTCGCCTCCTTGTACCATAGCCTGGGCTTCCATGGTCGAGACATGTTAGACATGTACCACAAAGTAAAATTTCGAATTTAGGATTAGTAATGGTGTTATGTTTACATTTCAAAGTGTTATGTGACAAATAAAATTTTGTGATATACACAATTATCGTGACAAATCAGATCCATCTAAATCTCTCATTCTGAAGATTCATTCGGAACTTGTCAGGTGTTGCATCACTGGTCATTTACATATCAAAATCGGATTGCATGATGTGACATGTACATGTACTGCATTGCACCTGTTACCGGTCCAAGACTTTGATAGCATGCATACATATTACATACATACATCAAAGGATGAAATAAATTGATGATGTTGTTTTGATCAGCTATGTTTTAAACTACAAGCTTTGTAGAGCTAGCAAATCCTTCTAGTTGCTTGTAAGTATGTTCAGTAGGTAAACTCTTGTCTGTATCAGACGCCTAAATGTGCACTCTAACTCATCCTCAACTTCCTCACCTCCCATCCCCAATGCTTCAAGCTCAACTCTCTTGTCTGCCATTACCACGGCCGCTTCTTCTGACATAATCTTGCATCGTCCACACAACAACAGCGATCTAACGCTCCCTCTCGATGAACTCCCCTCATCAAGCGACGCTGAGACGAGTGAAAATATGGCATCGAGCACAGCAATGCAGGCCAGTCTTACATCTCTCAGCATGCCAACAACCACAACCATCGAATCTCTGCAGGCAGTGGCGATGTCTGCTGCTGCTGGCTTCTTCTTCACACATCTTAAGGATCTCAAACACTTGGATATCTCCTTCTTCAACTTGGTCAAATTAGGAGCTGCATTCTCCTTCTTTGACGCTGCAATAAGGCATTGCCTTCGGTTTTTGGACCGAAGAAGCTGCAGGTGGCTCTTCATTAACAGAAGAATATCCTTAGTGGTTCCACAAAGGTCCAACATTGTCAATGAAGCCTCGGAGATCTCACACACCCACATCTCGTGTCTGTGACTCACCAGCGCCTCACGGACGCTTGCCGACTGCAGAAGCTCATTCGCGTTATTCTGCGAGAGAGCCAGCCATTCAAAACTCAGACTTGGCGACATTTCTAGCAACAAATTAGAGATGGGTTTTGATCAAAATACGTACACAGCTTTTAAATCTGAATCAGCATCTCCTTCATGTACATGTATTTATAGAGAAGCCAGCTATTGAAGCACATGAACATTAATAACTGATTGAAAATTTTGAGGAAGTGTACTATGAAGCATCCTTGTTTTTGTACGGACATGCACTCGTGATGTAACACCGGATGTGAACAGCTCAAAAGCTGGCGAAGGAAAGCTTGTCAGCATGCAGGAAGCTTCAATCAGATCAGGATCATAAATCAACAGATACTGCCGCAGCCATGCGCCTATAGAAAAATAAGCCTTGACAGCCTGTGGAGAGGATGGATTACAGACAGTGTGAGATTTTGCTCACAAAGAATTAAAATGGTGGTTGCACACAAAAACTATTATTGCGCCGCTTCAAAAATATGATGTCTGATACAGAAGACAAGATCTGAAGTGAGTAATAGATAATAGTATGAATCTGTTTAAGGTGTGATTAGTGTCTGATTAACCAAAAAGGAGTGCCTATTTTGTTAGGTTTTTTGTTGGATTTAGATCGAGATTTTGAGTGTAGGAACACAGACAAGCAATTAGCTACGGGAGAGGACAGATGTATATAGATTTGATGATCTGTTGTGCACTTGTTGTTAAGTATGATTTTCAACAGTTCGGCTGAGGAGGCAAGTGTGAAGAAGCTTCCTGTGAAACAGCTAGATAGTCATCTGGTAGTTGAGCTTGACAGCTTTTGGATCACTGAACATGGCTTGGTGCCTCTAAACACACTCAGCCCACTGAATAAGAGCTCAAAGCCCTTAGTTGATTCTGAAATGGAAATAAAAGTGAGATAAAATAATTAATAATGATATAATTTGTGTGATTCAAAATAACAATAATCTCAATATATAAATTTTAGATTTTAAATCTTGATAACGAAATTAATAATTTGTCTAAAATAGGCGAGATTATTTATCTCTTTATTATTTATAACCGAATAATTTATCATGCTACCAAACTTGCACTTAGTATAAAGAACGGACCAAATATGTACACAAATTTGTCGTATGATTCTAATCCAATAATGCTAATACAATTTTATGCCAACCAAAATAGGGTGGTTTTAGCGCAAAACAAGATAGTTTTGGGGTGAATATAGTAGTTTTGATTTTAGTAAAATCATTCAGTTTGTATAATACACATGACAGATGGTGATTGGTAGTTTAAAATTAAAACTGCATAGTTTTGATTTGATTTTAAATGGTTTGGCTGTTTGAAATCGTAATTTTTTATCGTATCAATTTTCAAAAATGTCAAATAATTCTATCTTTTATCAAACAAATATTAATTTATTATATTATATTATAGTGCTATTAGTTGAAAGCGGTTATCCTCAATTCAACCATTATTTAATATGTGATCTAGTACATTGACATGCCTGAGACAAGTAATTTTAATATAAATAACACGATTTGTAGAACTTGGACAAAATAGAAATATTTTGAAAGTGAGGCTCGCTCTGTCTCAACAAAAATTCAGAGGTGTTTATCAAATTGCCCATATAACTGATCCATGAACAACAACAATCGATAAATTTGACCCTCATCAAATTATGAAATTTCAATTGTGTATCCAAAGAAATCATGGACGTATCTGCAGAAGTGATGTCCTCATCATTTTCCTCTCCTTGCATTTGAGTTGTCCTCAGCTCAAAGTTATGCCCCCTTTATTTTATGGTAAAACTATAAATCTACAATGTTAAATGCGAGACTAATTATAAAATAAAGGGGTGATAGTTCAGGGCCCCTTTTGAGTTTTATCCCTATAAAATATTTATGCGATTCAAGCTTTTATGTCTTATCATTAATCTTTTGCAACACTCATAAAGGACAAACAACTCTAGACAAATATTTATATTTTCTTAATTCTTGAATTTTATCTTTTCTCAAGCGCACTGAAACTAAATCTCCAGATCAAAAGTTAAATGCATCTTTCTTTTATTTCCTCCAAATACTTAACCTTAATGCGCTCAATGTTCTCCTTAATTGTCTCATGCATCTTTGATGATAAATCAACACTTTTTCAACATCAGAATTAACCTTCTACAAAAATGTAGAGGAGGTAACAAATTCATAATTTATCGAGGAACAAAAGCCTAGACAATTTAAAAGAGGGTGCATCTTTTTACTAGGAATGCTATGAACAATTATAAGAAAACTCAATATGATGCAAACATTCTTTTAGTTGTGCAAATAAAAGTATAATCCCTATATTAGCCCATAATTTTTTTTTAAAAATGTCTAAGCATATAAATATTGTATTTGACACATTTTTTTTTCAAATTACATAATTGTACAAATCTACCCTTCCATTTGGTTCTATTTCTGCTTTACCATACTTCTTAAGAATCGTGATTGCCAATTTTGGTTTTCTACTTACATAACACCATCCGCAACCTCAGTTTTTCTGTGTGTGAGTGACCTCCGTGATATGGCAAACACGTTATAAATTCAACAAAATGATCTCAAACTTTCAAATGTGATTTCTTTGTAGTAAAACGCTACCCTAGATCGCGCTGTTTGTACAATAATCCGCTTTGAGATATCACATCTTATGGTAAAAAATCTATAGTTTTTTACTGTAATTTGTTTGAAAATCAGAGGACTTCATGAAATACTATGTTTTTAGAGAAGATTAAAATGTGGTCTGTAACCGTGATTTTATGTTAACATTAAATTTGTATTCGTTATCTCTTTTTCGTCTTACACTTTGCCTTCAACGCTGTTGAGTTAGCTCATATACCAGATAAGCTTGGGGGTGCGGGACGAAGCCTCGTAGTACGGTACAAGGGTAATTTAGTAAATTTGTACGTAAGTTACTAGTGTGTGTATATATATATCATTTATCTATAACCTAATTTATACGAAACCGCTCTTTGCTCTCGAGGACATAGACACACTACTGAACCTCATTAAATTTTATGTGCTCTTTACTATTTTTTTATTAATTAGCTAAAAATCTCAACAAGTGGTATCAGAGCAAAGTTGAGATGACTATGTCGAGTGCTAAATTTAAACTGATCAAGTTTGATGGTCTCAGTAATTTTGGATTGTAGAAAACAAAGGTGAAAGATCTATTAGCACAAAAAGGGATTTTGAAGGCTTTAAATTAAACCCGTGAAGACTAATAGGTGAAGCATGAGTATTGAGAGGATTTGCAACGTTGTTGTGTTTGGTGGATGATGTCATTATAACGTGATGATTTTGTCGTCTTCAGGAGAATTTTGAAAGAATTTGGAATCACAGTTTATGTAGAAATTCCTTACTTGGGTTGATTGTGAAATTAAAGTGGATGGGTTGGAAACATGTACAGTTGTTATGTGTAGATTGAGTTTGTGAAAATATAAGTGAATGCAGGTGGGTTTGAAACAAATAAACTGGGTAGCACAATAAGTATGAACAAATAACAGCTTGTTAGGTGTGAAAATATAAGTGAATGCATGTATTAAATCATAGATTGTTAGGTTTTCCAACAAGAATAATATTTGTGAGATCAAAGCTCATATAAACACATACTTAATATGTAATGACATTAAGTACCAATCTCACAACCGGTAGTCATATATAGTTGCATAACTCGAATGGTACAAGGGGATTTACCTACTCATGCCCATGAGTCGATACAAGATAAGGAGAGTAGGAACAAATCTTATGCCTATTCTTTCTAGACTCCTCCGCTGGGGCAGTTTTGCTGCGTTGCTCTTCTCTATGAATGCAGAAGATTAGGAGATGAAAGAATGAAACACAAGACTTTATAAATTAGCTCATTTTTATGAGAATTCTAATTCCAATACTATTATGACTAGATAAAAATAAAGAATAGGAATCATTTAAGTCTTGGAGATTTTTTTCTTCAATGTTTGGCATCACTATCTTTCAAAATATAGTAGAAATGACGCCATAATTCTTTAGAAACTCTTTAAAAAGAAAATTTAGAAAACCAAAAATCTGAGCTGCATGAGATCTGCATGGAAAATAAGTTGTGTGCACAACTGATTTGGTAGAACAGCACGGTTTGCGATACAAGAAACGGGAGATGAGATGAGGTGCGTTCGTGGCCTTTGTGCTTGCACGTGACATTGATATAACAGGTGTGTGCTGAGTCAGCTGGTTTGCAGCCCTTCTAATTGGTTCAACTTTTTGAGTTACACACTGAGTGGACTTGGTGCGTCTTATTTATACATATGCTAGCTCATGCTTTTTATATTTTCTTTAGTTTCTTCACTATTCTTACTCGCTTTTTCCAAGTAATTTTTAGGATCCAAATAGATTGAAACATGAAAATTTACCAAAAACCATTATTTATAACCCTTGAATCATCAATAATTAATAATGTTAAATACTAAATTTATTAAAAAAATCATGACTTACCAGAACAACAAAGCGCTCCACATCTCTTCCCATCTTTAGAAAAAAAACTGACATGCACGTATATCCTCCTTCATTTTTATTCTAAAATGTCCAATCAATCAGCCTCTATGTGCTTCCTACAACAACAATAAACAAGCAGAGCTATCTTGACTACATTAGCTTTTTAGCCTCAACGACAAATTCATTTTTGAGGACAAACTTATTCCAAATGTTTCATTCTTTATAATCTTATAACACATCTCTAAAATCAGAATCATTCATAAATTGCTTTTTAATTTTCCATAATTCAAAGATTTTGAAGTTAAGTTGACAAAACACGTTATATGGCCTAGACAAAGCATCAATAATAATCTTCTCCCTATCCTTTTTGTGTTTTATGACATAGAAAAAAATACACAATGAATTCAATCTATTTGGCATGCCTACGATTCAATTTTACTTGCCTTTGAATATGCTTCAATAATTTATGATAAGAATTTATAATGATTTTTTTTGCCATCGATAATGTTGCCAATGTTTTTAGTGTTCAAACTAGTGCACATAATTTTTTATCATATGAAGTGACAATGCGTATTTTTGACCATTTATAGATATCAATGAACGTTTTAGGGATCACTGCAGTCAAATAAAATCGGTAAGTATCGAGTCGAACCAAGAGAAGCACAAGCCTCGCTAGGCGCAAATAACCTAATTACTATCTATTTAATTCAATAATATGACATAATCACTCAATAATTTACTACGAGTCTGCTTCTGAGCTTTCCTACGTAACAAATTATTGACTATAATTGATTTCGTATTGTGTTGTTTCCCGATTTTGGTCTTCATAGCTCACAAATACTAGTCAAAGGGTGATGATACTAATATTTCCTAAACATGCAGCCAAGTCACAGGATAAACAGACTACTCAATACTCCCAAGCAAGCTCCTGATTCTGGTCTTCAGTTGACTAGAGATATTGACTACAACTAAGTAAAATATTCAACTCATCCAGGTTCTAGTCTTCGTGGGCTGGAATATTCTGGTCTAGAGGATAGCAAATTTAATCCTAAATTTAATTCTTCTAGCATACATAATTTAACTCTGAATTACTACACATGTCAATTCCTAAGACAAGGGTTGTAATAAGATCAATAAGACAACCAATCATACATACGACATGGATATATGTAATTCAAAGAGCATGAATAATAATGGATGAAAATACTTAATTGATACACATGAATACAAGTTTACAATAAATTAGGATCTGCAGGATCCTAGGATAGAGATGACTACGCACTACACATAATTAAAATCACAATCATAAAATAGTTATGAAAGTAAAATAAGAATGGTAGAGAAAAACTTAGTCTCTTGAAGCTCCAACTCTGAACGGAATTCGTCCCCCTGGCCCTTCTGGCAGGAAGATGTGGTGTGGTGCCAGGCTTGTTAGGGTTTGAGTCCAGGAATTCTATTTATAGTTAAGATGTCAACGTGTAATTATCTTGTAATTTAAATAGTTTTTTGTATGAATTTTATTGCCAAAAGGGTCTACGCGTTTCTGCGTCCGACACGTGTCAATTCGACCTGGGTCGAGTTCTTTAAAAGCTAGCTCTATCTGGCTCGCGCGCCGCCATGAAAACACGACTTGGATCGAGTTCCTAAAAAAGGAAACTCAACCTGAGTCGAGTTATTGTTCTTTATAATTACAGATTGGCCCCTGAAACTTCTTCTTTTGATAATTTGATCCGTGAACTTGGCTTTTTATCTGGTTTTAGTCCAATTTGCACTATTTTCATCTTTTTCCTCTTCCAAAGCCAGTGTTCTTCATATTTAACCCACAAGAGATAAAATCAACTATAAATCACCATAATCACTCGAAAACGACTCAAATATACTAAGTATAAGTACATAAAATAGGATAAATTATTACCCTATCAAACAAAATAGTTTGAACTACGCACATATTCAAATTCAGACTAAAGTATGCACAATGTTTTTTTTTGTAACAACACACTACCCAATCAGCGGCGGATCAAGAAAAAAAGTTAAGTGGGGTCAAATATCTAAAAATTATTTTGTTTGAGTATATATATTTTATATTTTTAATTTAAGTGGTTATTTGGATTTTTAGAAGTTTCATTATAATAATTTCTGAACTTTCTAACCCAAAATAACATATATGATATATCATTATTTTTTGAGCGGAGTAATGTGACCCCACTTGACAAGCCTTACCTTCGCTACTACACCCAATCCAATTTCATGTATATTGCATTCAATTTAAGACGTCTTATTATAATTAAGAAGTTGTACCAATGAAAGATGCATTAACTAATCTTTAAGGCGCTCTCTTGTGCCAATCCTAAAGTAAATGTCACTTTTTTTTGTAAGCTTATGCTGTGGTGCTACAAAGATGTTGAAAATCTTCACAAAACAACAATAAAATTTGGCAAGTCCTAGAAAACTTCACTCCAAAGTTTGAACTAGAAGCTCTTAGCATTGTTCAACTAACAGTTAAGATTTTAAGCTTAATCTTAATGTCAAACAAAAGACTAGCCACATTGAAGCTTGAATTTAGAGTGTCATATCCTATTCTTTTATAGCTAGCTTATACCATATTATTTAGTTTCTCACCTATGTGAGATAGTGTTAACTTCTCTACAAGACAACTCAAGAATCAAGTGAGAGAGGTGTTGATCACTCCGGTTGAAGTACCAAATGTTGTAAGCTTACTCTTTGTGTCAATTTGAGCGGCCTCCAAATGAACATGTCATTCATTGGACACTCGCACATTCTCTCAAAACAATTCTTAGTGTGTAATTCTAACTAGCGCTCAAAATGTTACATGATGACTCTATAATAAGAAAAAAATGTGAGAGTGTATATACATTATATGCTACTCGAACATGGTTCTGTCAAGTGTCTCATTTCCAACCAATTTAACAAAAGTTCTTACATATTCTTATGAAGTTGTTCAGAAAGTTATGACAACCAAAAAGACAAAGAACTTCTAAGAGTGGATTTGTTAATGCGAATCACTTGTAAGTTGTTGAATAATGTTGAGTTATAGGCTGAAAAACAAAAGCAAGACAAAGAGAACCTGGAATTATGTCAGCCCAAAGTAAATTAAATAACACCGAATGGAAGTACCATGCTGACCTTTGCAAGAGCGTGATAAAGACGTGAGTTTAGACACAAAGGTTGTCATAAAGCATTACAACTAGTTAGCACAAATAAAAGTAACAAATAGAGTTTATGAACTTTTTTTCTGTAATTTTTTTTCTTTGTTTCACTCATTTTTCACTGAGTTTATTTTTCGTTATTTGATATGATTTTTTCGCTTTCTTATAAAAGCTCAAAACCTTAAGTTGAATACAAATAGCTCTGAAACAAGTGAATAAAAACTAAGATGGAAGGATGTAAACGATCATGAAGATATGTAATTGGTGGTGCAGCGATAATGGTGAAGGAAAAAAAAAAGGCCTGGTTGCAACATGAACTAAGATAAACGTGACAGGAACTTGAAATTGTAAATGACTAGATATCAAAGCTAATAACTTGACATAATAGTGTAGAAAATTCAACAAGTCTAGACCAAGTAGAATTAGTGAAATGTTTAAAGTGTTTTTAGGATTCAATAGGGACTCTTTTTCTTTTTAAATTTTTGAATTGTATAAAAAAAACAAAAAAGTTCTTTCCAATTGAAAACTTTGACTCTTAGTACCAGTTGATAACATATGTGGTCCATTCTTTTGATAAAAGAAGATAAATATGATTTAGATGGAGTAGATGCTGGCAATCTGACTACCACATCCAAGATGTTGTGGCTTTCGTTACATTAACTCTAAAAATGTTATTGATGGTTCTTGTTCATGGTCAACCTAACCATAAAGGTCGTTATACTTGCAACCAATCCAAGAGCAAACACGAACATTGTTATCAAACTATTAACTTGTATATATGGTTGAAGAAAAAACTTATAAACGTAGTATGCACTTCCAAAAAATACATTTTCTCCGGCCAAAATAATCAGTGACCGAAAAAAGGCCGGAAGTTTTCTAGTGACATACTAGCAACTTGAGGGCAAGTTTCAGCGAACTTTTACATAAAGATCGCCTAATCTCCATAAACTTGTCAGAAGTGACATCTGTTTTAGTAAATGACCGAACAAGGCCAACAGTATTTTGACCAATATCCGCCCACTTTCTACCCTTTCGGCCATTTTAATACACTGGGCGGAAACGAACAAGTACATGGGTGGGAAAAAAAATCCTAAACCGGGTGCAAATCCACAATTTTCTCATTTTCTTTTGCCTCTTCTTCTCTCTCCCCCTCTTCCCCGGTCTCTAGCCGCCGCCGCCGCTCTCACTCACCCACGCCTCCCGCTCCACGTCGATCTCCAACGCTCCTTTTCACTTCTAAATCCTTTAAGATATTTAAATTTTTTAATAGATTTCATGCATTTAGTATTGATTTAAATTGACTTTAGTATTAATTTTAGTTTTATGTTAATTTGATTTCTCTTAATTTGGATTGTTGAGGCGAGGCCCCTAGTGGCCGAGGTGAGGTCTTGGACCCCTGAAGCGAGACAAGGCCCTAAGCATTGAGTCGAGGAGAGGCTCTAGACCCCCAAGGCAAGGCACCGGGTTTACAAGGTGTGGCCCCGAGTGACTTAGGCGCTAATACAACTTATAGTTTCATGTGCTCCCCTTGACTCCAGCCTCCCCAGCTAGTTCCTCCGTTAAAGCCCCCGCTCCCCCGCCCAGCTCCATGGGAGTATTTCATCGTTATTTTCATAGGATCACACTTGCGGAAAATGTGGAATTTAATGATGGTTAGTGGTTATCTAGGTTTATGGTTAGGCCTGTTATGTACCTTGGATTAGAATCTGACCATAGTTTAAATGTTTAACAATGAGGAACTTAGGTATCGTTTTGTAAAATTAAGAGCTGAATGTTGTATGAGAATTTGAATGGTCAAACCACTTGTGAGATTACGTCTGGTTGCTGACTGTTGATTGCTGAATGATTTACTTTTATTTGATAAATCACTTTAGAATACATCTGATTGCTAAATGATTTACAAGCTGTTCATAAATTAAAATTTTTATAAGTTTTGAATATATATGAAAATATAATTGAAATTTATAATAATATTCAAAAAATTATTCATTAATGCGAAGCATGAGTGAAATAAAAACCAAACATACAAAATAAAATACGAGTTTGTATTAGTATAAATTGCTAAACGATCCGTTTGCAATCTCATCGCGCAAGTCGTTCATAAATTGTCCAGCTTTTGTGTTCTAATAAGGACCTTGTACTCCGTTATCATGGTCATGTTCCGCCTCTCCTTCATCGCCAATAATAATATTTGGTTGTTTGTAATATGGTGACATAGGCCACTGCCTCTAGAAGAAGATGCAAAAAAAAAGCTCAATTTAACAGAAGCCTAGACAGATGCAAACAAAAACAAATGTAAGAAAAAACAGAACCATATTGAAAAGCTCAATTTAACTTGATATAAATATGATATTTTCTACAATTGCTTTGACAATTTGATGACATAAGGCACTGTCTATACAAGCAGATGCAAAAAAAGCTCAAACTTGAGGGAAGCACAAGTAGATGAAAACATAAACAGAAGCAGATTGAAAAGCTTAATTTAACTTGACATAAATCTGACCTTAAGTGGAAATCTGACCATCGTTGGGCTGCTGAGATAGGGTTTCAAAAAAATCCCAAACTATAAGGAATATGATTATCGGATGGTAGGGTTTAAATCTGCTCCAGTTAGTGGGCAACAAAGGTTATCTGTAAACAATTCGGGCGGTGGAGGTTGCGATGGGCGGTGATCGTTGCTGGTTGTATCTGAACAGCTTTGACCTCCACTTGTTGCCAAAGCGAGGAATTCTAAATGCAAGAGACTTTCTCCTCGGCTCTGACGTTGCTTTCTCCTCGAGAATTTTCTAATTTGATCCATTTTATTTTTTGTTATTGGGTGCCTCTGAGCGAGTAAGAGATAAAAATCAACGGGATATGTGTTCACACTTTATGAAAAGTTATTCAGTATAAAATATAAAAGATTAGTTTACTTAATGATTAATACATTAAGAGACCATATTTCAATAGAGCCCAATAAGTGCAACAAAACAAGACCTTAGTCTTTATTTATGCGTCAATTCTTTTGGTCTTTGTGGTTATAAGTTCGCACTTCATGCATAAAATTTTGATCTCACAACTACAGGGATTAAAACATAGGGTTTGAAATTGAGACTATTAGTTCCTCATGATCAAACACTTCTAAATGACCAGGTTACAACCTGTGGCATAAAGCAAAGTCAGATATTAACTTGGGACACCATAATCGGCACCTTATATCTAGAGTTAAACTCTTAATTTAAGATTTGATGTGATCTCTAACAACCATTCAACTTGGCCCCATATACATCTCGAGTCATAACATTAGAAAAATTATTCAATTTTACTATTAAAGGCTCATAAAGGCTTGAAATATAGAATTTAACTTATAAGATAAACAATGACGGCTGGTGGTTATCTAAGTTTATGATTTATTGTTTTTGTGTCTCCAGGTAGAGCTCGGTCATATTTTAAGTATTTGAATATAGGAACTAAGTATTTATTTCTAAATATTCGTTTTTATCTCTTGTAGTTGTGAGTTTAAACTTTTGACAGTCGTGGTGTCACAATGACACAAAATCACATAGTGGCTTCAAAATTTAGAATTAGTTCTCCATAATCAAACACTTAAATATGACCACATTTTAACCCGAGGCGTCCAGCAAACTCAAGCATTTCGGTATATCATTCACTGTCATCGTTTATCTAGAGTTCCAAACTTTTTTTTATCTTTTGTGAACATTTAACACCATTAGAGGGAGACATACATCGCATTGACATCTTACATAATTAAACTTGGCTTTACTCTGTAGTTGTAGTAGTTTTTTCAGGTTTTAAATATTTTTTATTTTATAATGAAAATGGATGAAAATCTGCCGAAAAATGACCGGTTATATAGTGGCTGAAACATGGCCGCAAGAGTCTGGCTAGAAATATTCAGCCGCAAATATGGCCGAAAACAGCTGTCCGGTAATAGTTGCTAGACATTGACCGGAACATACCAAAAATTTGTGGCTGAAAATCAATCACAAACATATTGCAAAATTTTATCAACGCCCGTTTCGGTCATGCTCATGTTGGCCGGAAAGTAACCGGAACAATAATTTTTTTTGTAGCTTTTTTTCATTTTTTTTGCAGTGGCCATGAGTTGCATATCCCCTTCATCTTGATAGTGACACCACACTCAATGCTGGACAGCTCACACGCACCTCCAACATATTCACGCGTGATACCACCAAGACTCGAACCTAGGATCTTGACAATGTTAAATAACGCCTTTAACCACTAGATTAACACTTTGATAATAAAATGTAGCGAGAAATTTTCTAGAAAGATTTTAAGGACATTCAAAAGTATCTTATACATGGGTTAGATAAAGCTGCGGAGGTTAGTATTTCGAACAACTTCAAGACGTTTGAGTAGTGCTTCGATCAGTATACGAGACTTCCTAAAGAGATGATTTTGGGACTTCTTCCCATCGCCATTATAAAGCAATCAGACAACCTGTAATTTGTTGTCACGACATTGACGCCTTGTTATCATTGCCATGTTATATGATTGAATAAAAAAAATCACTTTAAATGAAGACGTTTTTATTAAATGCATTTATTTAATTTTTTGTGTGAACATTTATTTGTAGCTAATCTATGAGATTTATTTTTTTCAAATATCTATGAGCCGTCGCTGTAGCCTGTTATGTGATGGAGATGGACAAGGTAATTTGGTCATTTAATAGTTTTTTTTTCTTTAAAAAAAAACTTTAGATGAAGGTGACTATAATTAGGAGCGGATCTAGAAAATATATTAAGAGGAATCGGTTATTAAAAAGATACATCGTGTAGCACATATATTGTATATTTTCAACCTCAATGAGGTCATTTGAATTTTAAAGAGCTAAATTTGTCAGTTTTTAAATTTTGGAAACTAAAGTAAGAAAGAATTTTTTTCAGCAGGATCATATGATCCCACTGGCCCAAGCATAGGTCCGCCATTGACTATAATGGAATGTGATATATAGCAGATTAAATTTTTTGATAATAGACGGAATAATTTGAAATTTCAAAAACTGTTAGGGTCAATTTTTTGGGCAAACTTAATACGTTGCAAAGAAAATGATAATTTTTTACTAATGACTGTAATTAGCAAATTTGAAAATAAAGAAGTGAGAGTAATATATACTCCCTCCATACTCAAAGAGTAGTTGTTTAAGGTTAAATTAAATATATTAAATATATTTTTTAAAATTTGTTGTAAGATGTCAAATATGATGTATTCTTACTAATGTAGAAGATTTATTTATGAATTATGATGTTAAAGTAATTAATTTTTTATTTATTAAAATATGTGACAGTATTAAATGTAAATTTAAATTGTAAAGCGATAAATAAAAATAAATAAATAAATATTAATTAAATGATAAACAAAAATGACAGAACGCGTATTGCTCAAAGAACTAGGTCAATGGTCAGCAGTCAATTATTGGAGTGGTCATATGTAGTATCTGCTAATACACAACAGTAATATGAAATGTAAATGGAACAATAATGTTTAAGTCGTAGGGAAAACATTTGGAAGACTGCTAAATTATTCTAACAGAGACACTATTCTGGATCCAATCACTCGTGAAAACGCTTGAGAATCTGATTCTACGCCTATCATGAATCATATTTGCTGGACATAGATTAACTATTTGGGAACTGTTACGTGATAATTTGACGAGTCAAATAACATGTTAAAAAATAAAAAAAATAAAAATAAAACTAATAAATATTTATCATGTGTTGTTTTAACTTTTCAATACGTGATAAATTTTTATTAGTGATGTCCATGATCCACATCATGAACCATGACCATATCCACCCAAAAGTTTGTGGCCTATCATTATGAACTTATTGCGTGTTTCGAAATTTTCAACATTGTCCAGGAGGCTTGCATCCACTGTGAATGTTAAGACGCCCTCGTGCACCTTATCGAACTTTTTTGTTAATAGAATCTTTTGAATTCTAAGTATCAAAAGAAGAGGGAGATGGTAACATCTGCCTACCTTTCAAACCATTTACCAGCATCGATGAGTTTTTGTCGAGAGATTATTGAAGTTTGGTTCTGAAGAGTAACATCATGTGGGAATGTCAGCAAGAATTATTCCTCATAGGAAACAATGTCATCTCCAACCAAGTCTCACTTCCTTGCTCAAGTGGTATAAGCAAGTTCAATTCAAGGAGCACGTCAAACCTCTCACTTTCACTCAATTTGGCTGAGAAGTAAGGTAGCACTACTTCTCTGGTCAAACAATGTTTGTGACCACCAGAGAAGACATTTAATGCATAATCATGGTCCACTTGGGAGGTGGTTTGTGGCATGGAGAAACCCCAAAGACAAGTTTATCCATTGGATTAATTATACTCGGACTAGGACTTTTCATATTTAACGTTTGAATCGCTAAATTTTAAAACACCCCTCTCATTTACACCTCATAATCACGAGTGATTTTTAAATGGAAAGACCACATGGTGATAAACATAATTAATAAGAAGTAATGATATGTGATGATTTCAGTGGCGGATCCATTTGGGATAGTGAAGGCAGTCGCCCCCCGAATCTCACATAAAGTGCTTGTACCTATGGTAAAAAAAATTATATATATAAAAAATAAATTTATATGCATAATTTCAACTAAAATTTTAATTTTTCCCCTAATTCAACCTAAAATTTTGATTATGTAATAAAATCCTGCAATCGCCACTAGATGATTTACTATTGGTTTAAATTATTTTTTTGATGTTTCAACGCCCCCACGTGATGATTTTCCATGAATGGTATCCATCGTCACGTGGTGGACACATTCCACTCAAAAATCACTCCATAATAATTCTCTTTAATAATGGTCAATTACGAATCAATTCACCAACATCTCCAACATATTAATATCAGAAAATCTTCTATATTTCCGACCACTAGACAATCACTTCTTAGTTACACCCCCCATAATGTTAGTTACTGTATATGAGAGTCAAACCAAGTTATCATAGGACAGGAGATAAGCCGGTGGCCCACATTTGCTTGGAGCTCTTATTTCCTGGTGCACATGGTTGTGAGTGACAAGGAAGTTGCTGTCAGTTTTAGTCCTTGAATCAATTAAAGCTTAACCCATAATGAGTTTTCATTCTATAAAAGATATTGAGTTCAAGAAACATACACTTACAGTAATTGCTTGCTAACCCCCCCACATGGATAATGTGTTGGGTCTATATTAAAGCAACAACCTTAACACAATCTGAGATTTATTTCCACATGTCAAACTCTGATTCCTTATGGAATTTCACAGCAAGGAACCCAAAGGGGGCTTTATAAATAGGCGGTTTCTGACATTTTCATCTCAATGCATTTCACAAGAAAAGTTTAACTAGTGCCTGTGATCAGGTTTTCAGACCAAACAGGCTTTGGAGGATTGCTTAAATCATAGAGGGATATGGAGAAGAAGGTGGAAGCCTCACCAGAACTATCTCCATCTCCATCTTCATCATCTAAGTTTAAAACAGTTTGTGTGTTTTGCGGAAGCAGCTCAGGAAACAGGAATTGCTACACAGATGCTGCGATAGAGTTGGGTCAAGAACTGGTATTTTATTTCTGTCACGCTGTCTGGAAAAATCTTGATTAATTCATTTGCTGTAAGAGTTGTGTGCATATTAAGTGATCTGTGTGGAACATTTTCGTTGAAGGTGAGAAGAAAGCTGGATCTGGTTTATGGTGGAGGAAGTGTGGGGCTAATGGGGCTGATATCTCAGGAAGTGCATAATGGCGGTGGCCATGTTCTGGGGTATGATTAGAGCCGAGCTTCGAATTCAAGTTTGAATCTTTTTCAATGGAAGATCAAATGAGTATTCATAAATTTAAATTTTACATGCAGGGTCATTCCTAAATCATTGATGGGCAAAGAGGTATGGTATGCATTTCCTAGATAATCGACTACATATTCTTTTGAGAATTGCATTTTTTTTTTGAACAATTAATTGATCATGTACTTTGGGATGTTTGCAGCTATGTGGGGAAACTGTTGGAGAAGTTAGAGTGGTTGTTGACATGCATGAAAGGAAAGCTGAAATGGCTCGCAACTCCGATTGCTTCATCGCCTTACCCGGTCTGATGATCTCACTCTCACTTCTTTATTTCCCCGTAAGTTAGACAATGTCTAACAATGCTACCGTTCGATTCTCCAGGTGGGTATGGGACGTTGGAGGAGCTACTCGAAGTTATAACATGGGCTCAGCTGGGGATTCATGATAAACCGGTATGAAGTAAATTAAATGCTTGCAAATGTTTTGCTTGGAAGATTGGGAGACTTCAGATCCATCTGTGATTTATTTCTTTTTGGTAGTGTTTTTTTTCCTCTTATCCTAAACAAGGGATATACAACTCATAGGTGGGTCTGCTGAACGTGGACGGCTATTATGACTCCCTTCTGACATTCATCGACAAGGCTGTGGATGATGGCTTTGTCGAGCCTTCCCAGCGTCACATTCTTGTGTCCGCTCCAAACGCCAAAGAACTTGTCCAAAAACTCGAGGTTCGTCCCATAGGCAATTCAATTCTTAAACTTACAGAACTCAAGCCTGATTATTCAATTTATCATCTGATTGTTGAATAGGATTATGAGGTGGAGCCTGATGGGGTTATATCCAAGTTGAAATGGGAGTGGCAGATGAAACGCAGCAAGCTCAACGCAGCCATGAAAGCTGAGGTTGCGCGTTAGTTACACACATATATACCAAACTCACCACAATTAAGATCTTCCCAGGTTCAATGAGATTCTCAGCTGTTTCAAAAACAATATGCAGTGTGAGAAGTAGCTTTTGTTACCCTTCTTGTGTTCTGGAATAGAAATTTGGTTTAAGAGAAAATCTCTTCCAATTTCTTTGCCGCCAGCAATTACAGATGTATAAACATATAGGTATTTTCTCAGTCACCGGCTACTAGAAAACTCGAATGCTGAAATTCTAATTTGTGAGAAGTGATTATTGATAATCAAATTTAGTTCAAGATTGTTACCATTGAATTTCTAGAGATGTAATTCAGAACCTCTTATCGCGTGTATGGCATAATCTTCGAGTGGTTTGTGGTGTGCCATTCATTCAAGAAAAGACCAATGATGTAAAAGCTTAGCTGGGGCTCAGATGATAATTCCTCAATTGTTTGGTCTAAATTATAGACGGACTACGCTTTTAGGGACAGTGATCCACATGATTTGGGGACTACAAGACCTCACAAAACGGCACCGTACACATTGTGGCCCTGAGATTTGTCAACATTTGGTCTCTGTAGGTCCTTAGTTTGTTGCAAGATGGTGTGATGTCGCTTTTACCATCTTTTTCTGATACAAACTTTACCACGAGCAACTTTTCGTAAGACTTTGGTCCTAAGTTTCACTTGCTTGTCACTTGTCCCTCTCTCGCCTTGTAGACATGTTGAGCTTAATGTATTCCATTCGCAGTCACATAAATAAGGACAGCGACGGTTATCGTCCCAAGACGCGTAAACACTGTACCTTAAGACGTGTTTAGAATCATCATGTTTTAGAACCACGATAGCCGTTATGATAGGAACAAGTTATCTTTCGACCGACAACTTTACAGTGTGTTCGATTTAGCGAAATTTGTTGTAAAGGAAAATGAATTTTACTAAGGAATTCATCTTATTTTCTCTTGATTATGGGTGAAAAAGGTGGAAAAATACTAAAGTATTCTTTATTTTAAATAAATTTCTCTTTCTATTTTCCATCTTATTATTTTACAAACTTTCATTCTTATTTTCTCACAAATTTTCAATTTTATTTTCCACCAAAATTTCTCTAAACCAAACACATAATTTTTAGGGGAGCATATGTCATGTTTAAATTGTTTCGGGATGTATTTTATTTAGTCTGGGTAAGTTGCTTGTAACTATTTTTTCTGCCACTTCATGTGCACATTCATGAGATTAGTGGTCAATAATTCTTGCATGTGCTCTCGGTGACGTTGTCGTTTTGATTCAATTCAAAACGACGTCGTTTTATATATTATACTTCACACATATAAATAGAAAATAATTTAAAAATAATTCAAAAAAATTATATAAAAATAAAAAAATTAAAAAAAATATCAATTTGATTTATAAATATTAAAATAATGAAAAACATTATAACTTCCTATTTTTTCTAATTTATATCTATTAAAATAACTATATATAAATTTGATGAATATGAGTATGCAAGTGATGGATATGTATATGCAAGTGATAAATTTGTGTATGCAAGTGATGAATATACATATGTAAGTGATGAATATTAGTATGCAAATGATGAATATGTGTATGCAAATGACGAATACAAATATGCAAGTGATGAATACGAGAATATGTGTATGCAAGTGATGAATATACATATTCGTCACTTGCATGTGTATATTCATCACTTGCATATGTTTATTCATGACTTGCATACTTATATTAATCACTTGCATATGTATATTAATCACTTGCATACACATATTCGGTAGACTCAATGAACCCCTCTACAACGGCGGCTGAGAGAATCCGACTTGAGACCATCCAGTCGGGCCGGTGCCCCCTCTGCTACATCCAGTGCGGAAGACCAGTGACCATGCTGCCAGGGATGAAAGTCAAGCGTTGGAAGGCTGGGCCAACCACTTGCCAAACAAATTCATTAAAAAATAAGGAAAAAGCTGGTTTACAACACGATGCAAGGAGGAGGGCGCACCGATCGAGCCCTAGAGTTTCCGGACAAGACATGCATGCAAGAAGGAGGAAGCCCACACTTGAGCAGCGTTAGATCCACCAGATATGAGGTACGCGGCTTCGATGTATAGATCTACACCATGATCGAGGGTAAGAGCACCCCACTCGGATAGATCTAGCGAGGGAGGCAGTCGGCTATGATGTGAAGAAGGAAGCACCATATCTACTCAAGACTGCTGAACATCAAAGCATCCCGCTCCGGCAAATCTAGCGGGCGAGGCGTTTGGCGACGATCTGAGGAAGGGAGCGCCGCATCTGCTCAAGGCTGACTCGATAACGGCCTGGAAGGGATGGGTGGCCGATTCTCAACTTGCGAGAGTCAGGGCCAGCGACGCTAAGCCACTAAAGCCCGAAAGGGAGCCTAAGACTGTGCGATCTGGGAAAGAGGAGGGGCGAGTCGCACCGCGCCCCGACAATGCCTCGCCTGTGGAGAGACCGAAAGCTAGGGTTGGAATCTGATGGAGAGAGGCTAACAGGGAGAGGCGGATAAGCTGGGAGAGAGGAGAGGAAGGGCGAAGAGTTGTTGTTTGAGAGTGAAAAAACTAAGGTGGGTGGGGGAGGGGGAAAGGGCACCCCTCCCCACCTAACTTGTATTTTCTGGGGTTTTGTGAGAAGGGAGGGTTTTTTGAGAGAGAAAGTCATTGTGTTAAAAAAAAACCCTAATAAACTATATACAATATTTTTAAGTTAATAACGTCGTATATAGTCTGTTAGGATTTTTTTAATTAAATGGGATGGGCTTTATGTAGCTTTTATGGTATGCAAAGACTATACGACACTTTTATGATACAAAGAGACTATATACGATGCTTTTAAATAAAAAACGCCTTATATAGCCTCTTCATACCATATACAACGCTTTTCAAAAAGCACAATCTAAATTCTTGTTATAGAATATACAAGGCTTTGAACTAAAAATAGTGTATATTGTCTTTTTACAAATTGCTTCATGCAGTCGAAGCGCTCTGTTGTTAGAAGACGAAAAACCTCAACCCATATTCAACAGAGCGCTTCAACCTTTAACACGAACCTTGTAACAGAGCTTAAGTGTTGATGCCCTTAGTTCCTCCACAAACCACACCGCTACAGCAAGTGGTGTATAATTAGGTTTTGAGTTGGTTTTAATTCCATTCATATTTATTTATGGATTATGATTCTAGACAGCCAAGCCATTTAGAGTCAAATTAAAACTACACAACTATGATTTTTAATCACTAATCACAATCTGTCAGGTGTACCGTACAAATTGAGTGATTTTATTAAAACTAAACCTACAATACTTTACCCCAAAATACCTTATTTTGTATCAAAACCACCTTGTTTTAAGCGGCTTTAAACTTGCTTAGCTTTATGGAGTTTAAATCCTTTATTTATTATAATTTTATTTAATTCAAATTCAACCTATATTTAAAACAATACAACCTAACTAATATTCAAAACTTTTAATTTAGGTTAATATTTATTTTAAATTTAACCTGAAAACATGCATGAAATTGGATTGGACTCACTTTAGGATTAACACGAATTCATTTTATTCGATCCAAATGCCAATTCAATCCAAAATTTTTAATCCAAAACCCAACACAATTAAACTTATCTCAACCCAAAATAGTTTATTTGGATTTATTTATATTTGTTTTGAGTCAACTAAAAGTATTTACACGTGTATCTACAACTCTACTTCCATAAAAAAGCGCTTTGAAGAAAAGTTTGAGTAGTCATATTTATGAGGTGTCATTACAAGAATAGTCATAATTCTTTGTGCAGTATTTAATGTGGTTCTTGAACTCTTTTGAGTTGCATTTAACTTCCACTAGTTTTCTTGTGAATCATATTTCTTTGAAAATTCTAGTTTGGGTTACAAATAAAGTTCCTTCAGTTAAATCCCTTACGTTTCTAACAAAGAAGAATCTATCGATCTTGAGAGTAATGCTTGTGATTATTTCAAAAAAAAATCTCTAGTTCTTAAATAAAAACAATCATAGAATATTTTCTAGATTCAAACAATCTTAGAACATGTACAAGACATATCCAATATGTTGTCTTTACTATCATTTTTGATGGACTCCTACCGAGCACAATAATTTCATCGCATATCCTAAAAGCTTGAAAATCAATATCATCATTGATCAAACCATATCCAAAAAAGTTTGATCTATTCTTTTAAATACATCATCAAAGTATGATGTTCTAGAAGAAGTGAGTTATGAAACTATTTCATAATCAATTTGATGAACATGTAATTCTAAAATTAAATTTCCCTCATCTATCTGATTGAAAAGACTTAATCATCTTGTCTAGTTGGTTTCACAATTTTTCTTTTGTAATTTCTCGAACCATTCATAGAATTCAGACTTATGTCTTATCGTATATGCATAACCATTTTACTGCATCTTTCAGTCCATGTACGGATTCATATAAAACTGTTTCTACCTTTCGTACTTATAAATTTTCATACATCAGTGTGTACCACTTCTATAAGTCATGAGCTACTTCATTCTTAATGAATGGATCTTGTCATATTATTGATAAATGAGTTTGTATATTTTAATTGCTTCAAAAATAAAAGATTTCAAAAGTCTTATATTATGGAGCCTGTAAATACGCTATTCATTTATATTGCTCAAATGACATAGATAGAAATATAAAAAAGAATTAAATCATCAATTTTAATTCTCTTGGTATTGATGTTAATGTACATGATTTAAGGTTTAGAACATGAAGCTCATTGTTTAAATTATTATAACCATTATGTTATTTATTTAGATAAAAGAATAACAAATTTATTCTTATGTTAAAATAAAAACTTTTCATGTCGTATCTGAATGGTAGTAGTTCTAAAACTATCCTTGAATGTAAAGACAAATGAAGCGTTCATATAATAGTTTTGACAACTTTTACGCTGTTGTTTATGTGTAAGTGCACATTAGCCTTTACCCGACTTCTACCTCATTTTGTACTCTCACATTTATAACAATGTAATAATCATAATTGATATCCAATACCCATAAATAGAATAAGCAGTAACGTTTTATTTCTTTTAACGTTAATACATGCACTGAAAGTCTTGCTTCCATTCATTTTTTTGGTCTTCCACGTATAATGCAGGGTTCTTCTTCCAAAGCTATT
>NQLW01000082.1:178571-219808 GCA_002312845.1 Kalanchoe fedtschenkoi
TGCCATGATTCTCGAACCGCGCATGCAACAATACCAAGACCATCTTGATACATTATTGTTAAGAAAGCCAAGCCAACCATGTGAGCAACTGTTTCTCATCTTGCCTCGCTAAGATAGTGGGGAACACATGACTTTAGCACATCACATTCACCAACAATTGAAGCCTTGACAAGTGTTAGATTTTTGAAAATCATTTTAACACTTAATATTATGGAGGATCTAAACATATTATTTGACATTCTCAATGTCTTGAGATACATTCATAATTATTCACAATATTTAAAAGCATTCACAATAATCATAATATAGTGCCGAAACGTGAAGTGAATAGTATTACTCCAAAAGCTATATTTTTTTAATCTGTAGAAAACCTTGTAGCTCCCTGATCACCATCCATCTCTGTAAATTTTAGATCTCCATCCTTCATTTGAAAATTTTCAAACTATTCTATAATCTATGGTAAGATTATAACAATGCAAATAATACATATGCCACATTTAAATTTATAAAAATATAGCCAACACATAGTTCACAGTGAAAATTTAAACTAGAGCCATACTATTTACCATGCATTCATCACTATCAATGTATTATAATGCATGGATAATTTCAGGTAAAATTAAATGCACCTAATTTTTGTAAAAAAAAAAAGATCCCTCCTAAGATCCAATATAAAAATTAGTTCGTAATTATTTATATTTGATTTAATTAATTCTACTGGATTGAATAATTAATCTAATTAAACTTATTCAATTAAAGAGTTCATTAATTGTGAATCATGATTTGGTTCTTGATCCAAAAATCAAATCCTAGTCATTTGAACCAAAGGTTAAATCAATTTGATTTACATTTAACTTTATTTAAGTATACCCCTTTAATTGAATTATCCTAATTTGAGTTAATTAATTGAACAACTGAATAATTAATCAAACTATTTTTTTAATAAAATAATTTAACCATTGAATTTAATTTGTTCAACTAATTCAACAATTAAATCAATAATTTAAATAATGGGTAATTAAAATCGAAATTATATCAAATTAATTTATTGGTTTAATCATTAAACCATGAACTAAATCAAAAGTTTAATTAAACCAGATCTATTTTTCAGGCTCTATAATTGAACCGAATTAGAATTTGAGTCGAAACTTGATTTCAATTACACTTTCAATTGGCTGGTTGAACAGTTGAACCACACCAATATGGTTTGGTCCGGTTCAACCATTGAACCGAGACATTTCATTCTCCCTAAAGTTTCTCCATACAGAACCCAACAGCTCTCAACTCCGCCGCTGGAATTCGACAGAACAGTGCCAATTTCTTTTGATGACAGTTGCCATGTTTTGATGACTCTCTTACATCAGCCTTGTTTCTTTTCAAATAAATGAAATTTACCACATATAATTACTTAAGATCTTGATAAGCAAGGAAAATTAGCAAACGATGTAATATAATTAATGGGATTCAACAATGACAGTGCAACTTCAAACACTGTAAAACATGAAGCGTTCTATAAACATACATATATCTTAAGCTTAAGTGATATTAACCGAACACAATCCACCATAAATTTAATTAAGCACACAACGTGTAGCACAGAACAAATAAACATTTGAAAGAAACACAAATGATATTAAAAGCATATTATAAATGAAAATAAAAAGACCCTTCTATACTGTGGAGCATTTGTTTGAGAACACAAATTTGTGAATGAAATGAGGTGATGTCTTTGCATTTGCACATACATAATCCTCTCTCCATCTTGTGGCATTTTTTACATTTTTGGATCTTCTAAGTTGAGAATAGGCTGCTTTACTGGTGTGATTAAGCTTAGTAATGTCATAAAATTTTATTCTTTGAGAAATGAGTGCGCGCAATACATTTATTAAATCTTATCAAGAGGAAAATGGCCAAGTCTGTCATCCCATAGTTGAATGGTATTTTTATTAACATCAGCTACAAATCACACTGATCACGAGGGAATTTTAGATTTCGTGATCTTCTTCTGTCCTTACTAATGTAGTTAAAATTAATAATCCATAATCCATCAACTACTTTATCAATCCCTTGGGTGATCAGTTGCACTAGGTCTTGAACAGATAAGTTTTGTCAGTGAAAGTTTTAGAGTATTGAGTGTTCCTTGTTAACCTGCTCGCTAACAAAAAGTTAAACTTAATATTCGGAGACTTATAAAAACACTCCATCTGTACTCCCTGACCCACTATACAAGTCCTTGAAAGAATACTTCACCTCTCTCTAGTCACACCATTCATTTAGGCCATAGTGTGAACAAGTCAGTTTGCCACTGCCACCTCCGGTAGTTACATGCATGGTTGTATTGATTCTGATTATGATTGTAATTGTCTGCATGCATGTCATTCACCTTCACCTTCACAATAGGTGAAAGGACAAATCGCTTCTGTAATTCCTCTTGTGCTAAGTAGCATCATTTAGATTTTAAAAACTGCTCATTGCTGAATTTGTGTCCTTTATCTGGTTGTGTCTTTCATCCAAATCAAACAAGAATTCCATCACCCTTTCTTCCTCGAGGTTTTTCTATAGTGCTTGTATCAGTCATCTCAGGTGGTATACGACGATTATCCAGTTCCATCAATTGCCAAATCAATATTTCGAAATATGCTTTAACCTCATTCTTTCCTTGTTTGAACTCAAACATTTCTCCCTTGACAGCAAACACACCGGACTTTTTTGGACCAACGTATCTCTTCGACAGATGTCCAAGCTTCTGCTGCTTCCTTTGCATGCAAGATGCAAGTACCTATTCCCTTCGCGAAGCTGAGTTCAAGAGCCCAGACATAACAATTGAATTAAAATCCGACCATGGGTAGTTCATAGTTGAGTTGGTAGTGAGCTAGGACACCAAATTGACCCACCTCGGGGTCTACCTCTCTCCGGAGTTTTAGCCTTCCCCGAAGGGAGACGGTTCTCCAGTTAAAAAAAAAACAATTGAATTAAACTTACCCTATTTCTCCTGTCAAGTCACATATGTTTCTTATTTACCACTCTTGAAACCAAATTTTGATTCTTCAAAAAGAAACAACTCCATTGATTTTCTTAAGAATAGTAACTCTTGACCACGATGAGAACATCACTCATTACAGAAAAACTTGTGTTTTTTGTGCGACTTGTGAAGAATTGATCATCGAAGTTCAAATAAACTCTTGAAACAGATTACTGTGATGATTCCATATCATTTGACATTAAATGCGAAATGTTATTAGAACAACCAATAATGGATCAACACAAGATGAATCAATTACCAAGAATTGGAAGATGCATGCTCTGATACAATGTCAAAAAAAAGCTATCTTTGCAAGAGAAACTCAAAGTCGATTTAGGGCAGAAGAGCTGATTCTCATTGCAATAAACTGAATTTGTGATGACAGATTCAGCTATATATCTTTCAGAATTTATAAAGATAGGCTCTTCTAGAAATAACAATAACGAATGAAATCCTCACAACAAATAACATAACCCAAGCTTCTCACACAACTCTTCTTCTATCCCGCCAAATCTTTTACACAATAATCATATCTAAATACAAAGCATCAAATGTATATGTTACTCAGCCTTACATCTCATTTATAACCGCTCATCAGAGGAGATTATGACAAAATATATGATAGGGTAAGGGGTTTAAGAACCTTACCCTTGATACAATGAGGTCAGGCCCGTTCTTGACATTTACAGGACCCTGGGCGATAAATAATGAGGCTCCATGTATAATATTCGAAAATGGTATTGTTGAATCATATGTATATATATTATAATAAAAATTATTTATAAAATAAATCATTGCCAATATTGTTTTTAAAAAAAGGAGGGACGATCCTCTTAAAATTTTATTAATTAAGAGTGAAAAAGTCTGACTCGTGACAGTTACAGAACTACTATTGTTTGCTGTTCTCGCTCTAAAAATAAAAATAGATCGTTATGTCGTTGCATCTCTTTGAGTTTGAACTGCTTTATTTATAATAAAAAAAATTAGAAAGATACATTGAATTTGAATGATATGAAAATTAATGTAAAATAATATGCATATATGCATACTAAAATACGTTTATTGTAAATATTTAGGATATAAAAGTTGATATGAGAAAAGGTAAAATTGATGATGATTTTGAGTTTTGAAAATAAAATGATATGGCTTAACGGATATGCATTTGTTTTGAATGTGAAGTGGGATATGCATCATATTTTGTTTGAGAAATTATGGAGATATAACTAAAAGTTGACAATAGTTTTGAATTCTGAAAATAAAGGAATACAATTAAAAGTTAGATATGCGTCTATTTTGAAAGTAAAGTTGGATATAAATCATATTTGGTGCAGAAATTTGGGATATATAAAGTATGACCAATTTTTTTTTGAAATTTGAAAAAAAAAACTAAGAAGAGATATTCTATGTATTTAAACATAATTAATTAGCTAAGAGTAGTAATGAGTTGTAGTTTTTAATAAGTCTTGGTTAAATTTTGAAAATGAATATAATATTAATGTTAACTATATATATCTTTTGGTTAAATATTTTAAACAAAAAATTAACTTGGCTAAGATGGCAAGAATCTTTTTTTCTTAAACCATAGGAAATAGGTTTGAAACTCACCACTCTCACATTTTTATACAAACATAATACCATGACCTAATGTCAGGGCCAGGCCTGTTGAGGTATATAAAAATGAACTATCCAGTCCAAAAATCAACAATCAAAATAAACATTCACTACCTTTTATTTTTACACTGTTTTAGATGGAGATAGACAGAAAAGATCAATAGATCGACTGCATATATATGAAACCATCATTAGGAGAATAGGATGTGATCAGAATGAAGGAGAATTTATAATAAAGGCGTGGAAATAAGTTGCTTGCGGTGCTGCTCAACGGAAAAAATATAGCTCTATCTTTAGGCCGTGCTTGATTTATGGAAAATGTGAGAGAAAGAAAATGAGTTGAAAATGATTTTTTTATTGATTTATTTAGAGACAGTTTTATAAAGAGAGAAATTAGATGAAGAATCAAAAGAAAACTTATATTTAATCTAACAAATTTATAATCTCTAAGGCTGTGTTTCTTTTGAGAGATATGTGAGGAAAAAAGAAAATTAAATAAAAAATGGAAGGAATTATATGTTTGTTTTAGATCAAATTTTGGGAAGGAAAATTAGAATGAAATTATGAGTAAAATTTTACTAAATTAAAGAGTATTTTTTCACTCTTCCCCATAATTTTTGACCCAAGTCGAACAATAAAAAAATGAGATGAAATTCATGGAGAATCCATTTCCCTGTCATTTTACTTTCTTCCACATTTGAAACATAACTAATTAAGATAAAATGAAATAAAAGTCATGATCTCTCAATTTCTTTTTTTCTTTATTTTTTCTAAACAAAATACAGAGTTAATTAAATAAATAAGAAATTACTGAAGTCATTATTGTGGGTTGTCCACCCATAAGTCAAGCTACATTAAATTCATATATAGATCACAATGAGAAAGTGACACTAACACATTCCAGTTTACATAAAGATTAATCAACTTCATTTTCAGCTAAGATAAATATAGACTTCTCTCAAAATATGTTTTTCAAATTTTTTCAATGACAAATATTTGACAACAAGACTTGAAGGTACAAGAGGGAAGATTAAGAAGGCTGGCTAGAAATGCAGCTGTTATTTCATCTCATTATTTTCTATTTAGTTAGTGATAGAAAATCATAGAGAAGGTATTACAATACTCTTTATTTAAATCAAGTTTTATTCTTTTCTTTCCATTTAATTTGTTTTTCTTTATATGAAGCAAAGAGAAAATTCATTCTGTTTTTCCATCAAACTTTCTTTTTCGATAAATTTTCCTTAAACCATACACAATTTGACAGATCAAAGAATGTACGTCAGCGCCTCCATGTGTCGCCACAATCGAGGAAATCTATCAAACTTCGGTGCTCGAATCGAATTGAGCCTCTGAAACCTACAGATCCATCTTGTCATCAAACTGGATCAAATATAACTCCAATCTCATCAATTGAAATGCAAGAGTAAATAAGAGAGATAATTATAACAAATTACCATACGTATTCCACAAGACTATACTCCTTGACGAACTTGTTGAAAAACAATGTCTATTTTTGGCCTCAACAATAAATAATTCCAATCAAGACAAAATAAGAAACCCAAATGAAACAAGTTCAACACTAGACTTTTATGAAAAAGTAGAATTATATAGAAATTCATGGATATGAATATTTATGGAGATTTCTATCTAGATGAGAAATTTCCACCATAGGATCAAAATAAATTCCCTCGGGGAAGCTGAGTAGTATATTTAGGGGTGTGTGATATGAGTTGTTTGCATTGGAATAGTGAGTGAACGAGGCTGTAAGGCACCGAGTATTAGTGTCCAAGAAAGTTTGTTCGATTATAATTTTGATCCAATAAATAAAAATGTATTTTATGAGTATGAAACTTTACAATCAAAGCTGGACTGTTTGGAGCGTACATGGGAGTGTGCGAATGATGTATTGAACATTGCTGGGCGAGTAGACTCCGTTGAAGCATGATCCGATAATATGAAGATCGAGATATTCACTGGGACCAATCGTATTATAGATAGACTCCATCTTTTGCTCTCTTAATGGGGGATTTTATAGTATGATTGGATCAATGGAAAAACTAAATAAGTATAGCTATCAAGAATGGGTGTCGTGTATGAACTCCTATTTGAGAGG
Source organism: Kalanchoe fedtschenkoi (assembly GCA_002312845.1). NCBI lineage: Eukaryota > Viridiplantae > Streptophyta > Magnoliopsida > Saxifragales > Crassulaceae > Kalanchoe > Kalanchoe fedtschenkoi. The sequence continues at coordinate 185,318 of NQLW01000082.1, forward strand.
ACGAGACTTGTAGGAGATAGTAGACGATGGTGAGACCTCACTAGTCGAGTAAGAAAATCTTCTAGTAAATAAAGAAGGATTGACATAACAAATGACGATTTGTTGATCAAGAGGAAATACAGGCGGAGAAGGCACTAAACAATGTTGGAAGATCACATTAAAGATCTACTACATGGAATTATGAGAATGTGAAAAGGAAGTAAAAGTACTCGTCATCGACTTGATAGTGATGCAGAAGAGAACTTACGAATAAAAGAGTATAATTGACTATTAATTGTTGAATTTTCGGGTCGACTCATATTGGATTGTATCCCCATTGTGACTCAAAAGCCCAAGCTTGTAAGTCATGATTTAACAATCCAAAATAAGTTACCCCCTCTTCTCCTCACTAGCCGATGTGGGACATTTGCCAAGTGACATACTCAACAATCTCCCCCTCACTTGGGGAAATGTCATATGCTCCCCCTCGATCAATACTTCGCTATGCCCCTCCTTGTGGCATGCGTCCTCTTTGTAGGTGCGCCCTCTGCGTCTCCCCCGCTCTCTTGGGGTCCCACCCATGTCTCAGTCGCCTTGCGACTCTCTCTGGCCCAGCCAACTCACTCGCACTTTTTGCGAGCCACTCTCGTCGCCCTGCGACGTCCTTCATTCTTGAGGAGCCTTCATTCATGCCCTTGGCCTCTAACATGTGTTCACTGGTCCCGGATTGAACCATCGACTCTAATACCATGTTGAATTTTCGGGTCGGCTCATATTGAATTGTATCCCCACTGTGACTCAAAAGCCCAAGCTTGTAAGTCATGGTTCAATAATCCAATATAAGTCACCTTCTCTTCTCCTCACTAGCCGATGTGGGATATTTGTCAAGTGACATACTCAACACTAATTAAATGAGCGATGTGAAAAAAGAAAGTATTTTACATGCCATCAAAAAGCAAGCTCCATAATCAAGGAGTTGCAAGAGAAAAAGTATGGCATCAATGAGCCAATTAAGTTAGAAGTAGAGTAAGATGGCTCTAGAGAGGAGATGTTGGCTGGCTTTAGGGATGGACGAGAAGGAATGGAGTTAATAGCTACTTAACCAAATGTGTGAGACTGACTAAAAGATGTGCGTCTCGTTAAGAGTCTAAATAATTGTGTATTGGAGATCATGAATGATGATGTTTAGAGAAGTAACACTAGTTTAGAAGAAAAGTTTATGGGGCAGGTCATTCAAAAGCAATGAGCGCTCAATAAAGTTACTCAAATTAGCAATGAGGGAAAGAAATTAGAGATGATACACTAGAACATGTGTGATGAGTGATTTAGAATCATACCTTGATCTTAGTAAAGGTAATAACATGGGAGGTTTTACACTCATCCGACTTGCTGATTATCAGGCTACACTAGGGGTCCCCATAACTTAGAGGAACTGTTACTAACAAACTTTGATTCACCCTACAAAGTTTGTATAATAATTTGAGTCTTTTATATAAAAAAAATCTAAAACGGTCAACATATGCATGGTATCTTCATAATTTCATTTCAAGAAGCTGCTCACATATAACCTTATAATATGAACTGACATGCCAACTTGGTGAGAAGAAACGGTATTAGTCTAAATCCTCAACACCAACTGGTGTACATTGTGTGGAAAAATTATAGAGGATGGATCAAATGAAAATCACTCTGAATATGTGAATTGTAGATTAATCCAAATCTTCCATGATTTAGCATCCAACATATATGATTTAACCAGATTTATTTTTTAATTAATTTTTTATTCCTTATTATATGGAAATTTAATTTAATTAATAGATTCCAACTACCTTTGATTTCTCCCTCCTTGATTTTCACTCTTTTTTCTCTATTTTTCTCTCTCTCGCTAACTCTATTTTTTGTGATGTAATTCAACTTCCCAATAAAAATATTGTGCACCGAAGATAACTGTGCGCCACTGTTTTTGTGCAATGTGAAATGAAGAATGAGTAATAATTTTTTGTGCATTTGGAAAGCAAATGTATTTTTGTTTGTGCATTATTGCATTCGTGCACTTTGAAATCATGGATGGAGAATTGAGTTTGTTTGCTGCCAATACGTTTGAGCACCAAGAAACAATTTTGCACTAAAGATGAACATATGTACACTAATGTGCAACACGAACAACTAACACATCAAATGAATTTATTGGAAAATGTTATTTAATCAGACGATTGGAAAATGTTATTTAATCAGACAGAATCGCACAAATAACGATTGCTTAGAAGTAAGATTTTTGGAGCTTGGTAAATAGCAAGATTTAACTATCTAAAATTAGGGGTTACTTAAAAGTTTTAAAATTTAAATCAGAAATCTGTTTGAATCTAAACATTTAGATGATTTAAGATCAAGAAATATGATTTGTCCATGGTTTGCATATTCTGATAGATTTTCACCGAATCTGCCCCTTCTATATAAAATAAAATAAAATAAAACAATCAACATATGCATGGTATCTTCATAATTTCACTTCAAGAAGGTGCTCACATAAAAAATTAAGATATGAACTTACACAACAACTTGGCTAGAAGAGATTGTATTACTAAAGTGAGTCTTCTAAAGCCCAAGTCTTTAAGACAATTTGAATACACTGAGTGGTAAAACTAATCTAGTGGTGGCATCTTTGAGCACCGTTATACTAGATGTATGTTGCAAATAACTTATAAAAATTATTCATTTCGAGAATTATAATTTATTTCCCATGTCCAAGAATTTTTACTTCCACCCATCTATTTGCCTCTAATATTTGAGAATATAATTAATGTTTTGTATGGTTTAGAAAAAGTTGGAAGGGAATGAAAATGTGAGTAAAAATTCATACAATTTGAAAAACTTGAAGAAAAGAAAATTAAAAAAAGAATTTAGTTCAATTATAAAGTATTTTGATTCTTTTCTTACCATTTTCCTCTCCAACCAAATAAGAGGAAATGAAATATAATCACAGAAATCATCCCATTTTCCTTTCCTTACAATGTTTTCAAGCTAGACAAAGCCTCAAAGAAAGATAAATTGGTCTCCTTGAAACAATTGAGCACCTACGTATGTAATAAAAAGGACAGAAAGAGAATTCTATAATCTCCTGATTTAGGTAGTCTTAAGAGTATTTATTCTTTTTGACCAAAAAAATCTTTGTTTCATACATATTAAGTTGATGCTCAAGCTCGATCTTAAATGATACCTCTTTTACAATCGTCCTTGCCTCTGCTTTCATCGTCGATCACGTGAGAATTCCCTTACTTGCATTAGTGCTGGTGTGCAAGACATTTCTAATCGATGAGGTAGAGGTCGTTACCCTTCTCATTGAGGTTGCTAGCATGCATGTACCACTGCTCGACAACACGAATACGACTTCACACTTCCTCGATCGAAAGATCCCTCAAATTGAACAATGTCTCAATTACAGTTGTTGGCACTTGGATAAATTGATTTGGGACAGCTTAAAGCATTTTTACTACCTTGGCATCAATGATATCATCACCTAGAGTGCGTAGGTTTCTTGGCAAGCCGGAGATGTATTGGTGAAGTCATCGATCGATTCACCCTCTTTTGTACTCGATGTCGTCGAACTTTTGCCAGAGTTGTTTTGTATTTGTCTCGCGAATGCAATCATCACCCACGTGCATAATCCTTAGGACGTCCCATGCCTCTTTTGGTAGTGCGCTTGATAAAGAGGAGCGATCACATCTCCTGCGGCACGGTGTGAAGAATGACTGAAAGTGTGAGGCGATTGTCATGATGGTCTACATCATCGAAATCAATGGCCTCCTAGAACCTTGGGCCTTGAAATTGACCTTCATCACTAATGTCCACTCGGTGTAATTCTGCGCATCAATATGGGGTAGACAACGAACCCTGTCATTTCCTTCACGATGCACTCAAAGATGACTTCACATCTTGTGATGGTGCGTGATCATCACAGTGAGGGTGATGGTGAGACATGGGGGCCCCACCATAGTGGTGACCTCGTGTTACTACTAGCTTGAGCTAAAGCTAAAGCCGACATCTTTGTCGCATAAAAGCTTAAAAAGACTCTAAATATCAAATGTTGGCTAAGATCAAAAAATAAGACAATGTTTTTGTGTGCTGGAACTCTTTGATGTGCATATTATGAAAGAAAATAAATCTATATATTCAAGTATTCTACTCTAGAAGTCTTCTGGTTCTCTTTTATTGTCATCCTTATTGTGTTCTTCAGTATTCTTTATTGTCCTTCTTCAAGATCTTTCTTCAACACGTATTCTTCATTGTCCTTCTTCATTATGTTTATCGTGATCCTTCTTCATTGTGTCCTTTCACGTCCTTCTTATTGTCTTCTTCAAAATTCTTCTTCAATATGCTTTTTATGATCTTTCTTTATTGTGTTCATTATGATACTTCTTCATTATGTTCTTTAAGTATTATCTTCTAAACAACTAAATTATTCTACACATAAGTATTATGTGATAGTCTTAAAGAAATCAGCCTCAACAATCATTGTCGCTAGAAAAAATGAAACTTTCTCCCTCTACCATCTTCCATTGCACCTAAGTACTTAACCCCTAAGGCACCCACCTTATCATGAACAGTACACATTCTTGAATTGCGAATTTGATCCAGTTGCACAAATCCGACATGAAATTGACTTTCACTCATCTGATCCTAACATGACCTATCTACATCATGTTCTTCTTATAAAAGTTGTTATCAATTCCATTAATCCACCAACATGCAGCTGACATGGACATCTTAACTCACTAATCAATATTCCCTGGGTCGTCCTCACCCGCTCCTCCATCGCCAACTCTGCTTTACAGACTGTTCTGATTAATACATCACGCACACACCCAATCGAAAGTAAAAGAAACAATCTCGTTCAACTAAAGACATCCAATCCAAATAGACAACAACATCCTTTTTAAAACCATTCATATGTTGTTGTGAAACAACCTTGTACAATATATACCAGCTAGATCATCCCCTCCCCTGTGAACTAACAAACCAAGTAAACTCAAGCATCAACTGAAACAAAATCAATCTGTAAATCACAGAAGAAAAGGAAAGAAAAAAAAAATCATGTATGATGGTTGGAAACCCAGATCAAAGAATGACTCGTCAAGAAGATTTCAGATGGAAGTCCGACAGCCAGCCGTGGTAATTCATGCGCCTCGAGCGATCATTTCCTGATAATCAGCCAAAGACTTCTCCTTCTGGAGCATCATATTCTTCCGGAACATGCTGATGAACTCCTCCGCCCTCTCGTCAACCCTTAGCACGGGAGATTTCGCCACTATGGCCTTCCACGCATCATCAACCGAGTCATACTTATTCACACCACTCCTCTCATCAACCGCAGCAGCCTTTTGAAACCCACTCTGCACAGCAGACAACGAGCTGTCGCATTTCACGACTCGCCTTCTCCCATGGTTAATGTTGTTAAGGGATGCCCGTGTATCTTCAGCAGCGGCAGGGTGCCTGGCAGCTGCAGCTGCTTCTCTGGCCCTGATCGTTTCAGCTTGCTGTGCAGCAGCATATAGCTGGTCCACGTATGCAGCTATGAATCTGTTGGACTCAAGTTCTCGGTAGCTTCGGGCAGTGGAGGAGCGGCGGCTGCGACGGGCGGTGGCCACCACATGCTTGGCGGAGCTTTTGAGCTTCCTCAGCTTCGAGCGGAAGCTGCTGGAGAGGGTCTTCCAAGACTTGTGAGGCCTGATTTGCAGGTTGAAGCAAGACATGGAGAGAGGAAAAAAAAAGCAGCAGAGAGACGAGAGAATGGACGAGGAGGAGCTGCTGGAATTTGAAACATTATGGCTAGCTTTCTTGAACGCTTTTTGAGCATCCAATTTCTTGGCAACGCCAGACCATACGTTTCTTAATACAGAACCGGGTAAGATTTACCGACGAAAACACACATGCCTTTGTTAAATCTGTTATTGATTTTCCAGAACTAAGTTTAATACTGGCAGGGTTCAGACCTATTGGTTAAAATTTGTTAGTGAAGGAGCTTTATTCGATTAATCAATAAATCTTGAGATGGAAGGGTACTCCACTAATCTTTCGTGATGAGGTGGGGATGCCCTTTGTGAGTTGAATGTCCTGATTAAATTACCAAACTACCCTCATCTGATGCATTAGTATAATTTGCGAGGGTTTGATCGAAATTGTTTATGCTTGTTGGGCGAGCAATTAACTGATTGGAGGGTTTTAAATTGGGTTTGGAATGCGACTACTTTGTTCATGTTCGAACTTGAACCAATCTCATCAATAAGTTTGAAAACGATCTTTTACTTATTTCATATATCGAATTAGCTTTAGCTAAGCCAATATTAAAATGGAGGGGCTTAACTGGTAAAAAGTTTGTTCGAATGAACTATCCTAAAGGAGTTATGAAATATCATCTAATTAATTGCGGTTGAACTATCACATTTTTCAAATAAGATACAAATCATTAATATTTTTATGGAGATGTTAACTTCGTTAATGGACACTAAACACAATTAACAAATTTCAAACTAACGTTAACAAAATATGAAATAAAATAAAATGCAGACCCACAACAATCTTCATCTACTTCAGCTTCAACTCCATCGTCAATTACACCATCTCCTTCACCGCGCCCGCTCTGTACCATATCAATCACTGTAGAAGAATTTTTGGGCCGGACCCATATTGAGTTGTATCCCCACTTTGACTCAAAAGTCTAGGCTTGTGAGTCATGCTTCAACAATCCATTATAAGTCACCTCAACTTCTCCTCACTAGCCGATGTGGGACATTTATCAAGTGCTCTTCCTCAACAATCTCCCCCTCATTTGGGGAAATGTCACAGTTTTCCCTCGATCAATACTTCGCTGGCCCAGGTCTTTGGCTCCACCAGCTCACATGAGCAATTGCGAGCTACTCTCGTCACTCCGCGACATCCTTGATACTCCCACGTCTCGCCCTTGACCTCCACACATCCCACGTCTCGCATACTGGTCTCATATCAAACCATGAACTCTGATACCATTTTGTAGAAGAATTGTAACATCTTCACCATCTCGTGATCCGCCATCGTCTCCTAATGGCTCGCCATTCTCCCCATCAACATCCTTTCCTCCCTGATCGTCCACCGCTACAGTGCGTCGATCCAGCTCAGTTAAGACGGTGAAGAATCTATCAAATCACCAGCTTAGTCCGCGTAGATCTGCCAGGGCTGCTTCTAGCAGCTTATTCGATTTTGAGAGGAGATGAGCCTCCTCCCAAATCTGTCGAATTTAATGCTTCCAACTTCTAGATTGTGTATCAGACCTGCATTGACAACTTTTAGAACACATCAGGATTAATCTTTTAGAAATGGAGCTGTTCTGCTGCACTTGTTTCAGAGGCATTGCTCATGCATAATTGTTCACCTGCAATTTTTTTCTTGAAGTAAGGAACTCCTTACCATACTTAGTCATTGATAATATTCGCCTAGAATGCATTTCAATGAATTTTTTTTCTTGTATCCATTCATCAAAATAGTGGAGTGTGGTTTTGAGCATGTGCTTTTCCGTATAAATCATTGTGTTCCTACTTCTCTTTTGTGTGTATGTAATTTATTGCATGTGTAATCATGTTGGGACAATCCTAACAATTAGTAATTGGGTACACACAAAAAGAATAGATATACTACTATCAACTATTTGCTTTAATGGGCACTTGTCCTTAGTCAGGTCTGGGATATCCTTCTGTGAAAGGAATCTCTTTGGATCCAATGGATCCATACTTCCTTTATCAATGGCAGGGATATTTTTAACATGCAGGTACACTCCAATACTCCTTGGATCACCAGAAAATTGATCAAATGTGCATAAGAGAACAAAGGTCTGGTAACCATGAAGGAGGGACAGGTAAGTTGGATTTGCCCAGGTAACTGTTTCTCCATTGAGGAAACTTATAACTTCTTAAAGAAATGGATGGAAAAACCTGTGGTTGGGTGGACAAATGTCTACTGGAATAAATTATGCAGGCCAAATCATAACTTCATCTCTTGGTTAGTATGTAAAGGTAAGGTAAATACAAAAGACAGGCTTGGAAAATTTGGCATTGTGACAGACCTAGTATGCCCCTTATGTATGTGTGAGGATGAGGGTTTAAACCATTTATTCTTTAACTGCTATATTTCAGAGCAACTGCTAAATTTTGGTTGCACATATTTACAAATGGATCTCTTATCTGGGAATGTCTTTGAGGTTCTAAATTCTGTGATGAGAAATTTTGCAGGGCCAGCCATGAGAAAGCTAGCATCAAGAACTGTCATCAACATAGTTATTTACAACATATGGAGGGAGAGGAATGAAAGAATATTCAGGGACATCAAGAAGACTATCCAACAGATGCGGACAGAAGTGAAAATGGACATACATGTAATGTTGTCTAAGATCCAGAAAATGAAGAAAATAAGGAAGAACATCCTATGGGCGGAATAAATGGAAATAAATCCTAGTTTCCAGGAAAAGAAAAGGAAAGTATTCATAGAGGAGTAACGCAATCACTCGGCAGCAACCCGAATGCCTGCTGTGTCTTCATCTCGTCTGCCTTTGTTAAGGCTTGGTTTTTGTTGGAACCTATAGTTCCAATTGTGTAATAGTCATAGAGGAGTTGTGTGTACAGGGCTTATTTTTGAAAATAAAATCATATTTTTTCCAAAAAAACTATTTGCTTTAAAGGTCAATATGACCACCCTAATGGATTTACTCGTTGCTGCTTTTTTTACAGAATTTACTTACATATCTACTAGATGTGAGCAATACATTCCTCCATTAAAACCTTATTACGATTGGATAGACAATATGATATAAGAGTGTATTAACAATGTCCATAATAATAATATCACTTAATTTAAAGAGATTATTAATATGAGTTTTAAAGAGTAAAATTTATGCTACATATCATCAGTACTTATACTGATGGTAAACCAAATATCTTAGAATGGAGTTATTTATATTATCCCATTATTTGTACATGCTATCAAACAGCATGAAGTATATATAAACTTGTCACCTGGAATGTATCCCCAAGCTAGAGCTTTGCTAGAAATTAGTCTTCAGTCCCCGTTTTGGTTCCTAAAAGGTGGTTCAACTCCGGTCCTGTTGGATAAATTTTTTTTGGTCAAGCGTTCGGAAGTGAGGTTAATATTGTTCGATGCCTGTTGTTTGGTTAATGTTGTTTGTTCGGTGCCCCATTCCATCTCTTTCACTAGGTTTTAAGCGTGAAAACCTCGTTTCGAGGACCCAGACGTATGATGATTTGGCCCTTCCATATTAGGCTATTTTCATAATCAGACTTTGCTCTCAAGGACAGACCTGTAATACTATTAAGAGCATGCATTGTTTGAAACAAGTTTACTAATTGTAATTTGCAAAATAGTATTCCTCTTAGACAATGTGTATTAAAATCTTCACAAACAATGCCAATTCATCCTTCTCTGGATATAAGTGGACGGTATTTTTATCCCAAAGCATGTTATTATTAATTCACAAAGTTCATATTTATAAAAATTTCACATTAAATACTTTCAAGTTCTCCAAGATTGAAAGTGGCTAGATCCACTATTGTGATATATTTAAATCATAGAAATTATCCTTCTGTCTTTTTGACTTTCAATTGGATCGGATAGATCTAGACCCGCTCAAATCTAAATTAGTGAATTTTGTATCAAAGTCTTTTAATCCCATTTAAGCCTACTCATTTAGGTTCGCTTTTATAATGGGTCTATTTGGGTCTTATTTCATAATGGGTCTATATGGATTTTTTATAATGAGTTCATTTGAGTATTCTTTTATAATGGATCCATTTGAGTTTGGATCTGGACATAAATTTATTTAAAGAAAATTAAAATAATTTGAAATTTTAAAATGAAAATAAAAAAATTACTTTTTAGTGTAAAAATTAGTTTTTTAAAAAATAAAATTTTCCTATAAGATGTAAAAGATTTTCTAAAAAAAGTGAAGTTAAAAAATTTATTTAGTAAAATATTTTAAAATAGGTTTTAATTATTTATTTTATTTGATGGTTGAATATGTGAAGAATTGATCTGGGCCTAAGAGGTCGAGTAATGGGCCTTGAATTTGAGTTGAAAATTATGGGTATGAGAATATTAGATCAAGATATGGGTCTGAACCCAAATAAAGCAGGTATAAGTTTTGGTGAATGGGCATGAGTTAGACTCATTAATACCCATACTCTGAACTTCTTATTTGAGACAGGCTTTCTTGATCAGTGTTGTAAAAAGCGCTAGACAATACTAAGCGGTGGACCTAACGTCTAGCGACTAGTTGACTAGACAGAGATTAATCGGAAGGATTAATCGGATGGCTAGACGGAGTTATATGTATTAATAATATATTTAATCATTAATATTTGAAAAATGTATTTAAAATGAATATATTTTTAATTAAATAATTTAAAATAATTAACCAGCTGGGCGCTAGACTGGGCGTTTCGATACCGCCTAGCGACTAATAGGCCACCTAAACGGTTAGATGGAAGCCTTTTAGAACAGCGTTCTTGACAATAGGCCATGCATTATAAAAGCTAGCGGATGTGATGAAGAGCTGTTATGTATATATTCTGCATGCATACAGAAGAAATAGAAGGTTCAAGATCACACTTTTTAAGAATTATGTATTCATTTTGTTGAAAGGGTTTTTGTTTGCTATTTGTTCATTCTAGAGACATATTTTAAAAAATTGATTCAGCTGTGGACACACTACTACAGGTACAATCGTTTTACCATGCTTTCCCTTACCTTTTTATCATAATTGGAAAGTCTAAGGATCTTATTCGACCGAGTATAAGAAATTTAAATGAACTTACTTGACTGAGTAAGGAATTTCTAAAGGAATCTACTCTCCCAAGTAGGATATACTCGGCTGATCGAGTGTGTGCCATTTTTCCTTCTCCATTCTCGGTCTTGTATAATCTGCTGACAAACTTTAATGTAGCATTCATAGAGAGAATCATCCCTCCAATGAGTGGCAATGAAGGCACCAATATTCTTTCTTCCTCATATAAGTATAAATAGAGGTACGTCCTCACCTCTCTTTTATAGAATTAAGACATACAAAGAAGTTCAAAAGCTTTACTCTCTCCATCTCTACATTTCTACACATTTGTACTTAGTTTCTTTTATAGTTTTATAGTTGAAACTCATCATGGTTTCCCACATAACCATGAGTGAGTAGTAGGAACATGATTTCCCACATAACCATGAATGAGTAATAGGCTCTAGAATCATGGATCATACGGAGGCTAGATCATCCATTTGCCTATAATTTCTTGTGATTTATAAAGTTGTTCTTTATTATTTTTCCATGTAACTCTTTTATTTTGCATATTCGCATGCCTTTTCTTAAGTTTAACATGTTACAATATTGGACATAAGATATGCATGTTAGAAGAATCTAGGCTCATGCACCCTTATGGTCATACCCTCAATCAACAAAGGTGGGAATCAGAGTTGATTGAATATCTGATCTGATTGTAGTCAACGTACTTGAGTAACTGAAGAAGATATTCAGTGATTGTCAAGAAAATTGAGTGGGATTCAAAGTCAACATAATATAGTACTCTATGTTAAGCAACGAACAATTGAAAATGAGAATCTGAGTTGTTTTATTGTTTAACATAATTGTAGTCACTCAATCCTAGTAAGTAAAGGAAAGAATCAGATGGTACCAAGAAGGGACGAATAAGAGTTTTGATTATACTTTTCTGTATATTTAGGAAGTAAATGTCTCACCTTTTCAACCGGTGTTACATGATGAATCAGCATCAGAAGGATTGCTGTCGGTAGCCACGTCAAGGAAAGACCTAAGAGTCCGATATTAACATGAGAGCTCAAGTGAACACACTTATGTTTTACAAAACTTAGCATAATAATTAGAATAAATTACCTTTAGAAATACATGGATAGGTTTATTTGGATAATCTAGGTGGAGTACGATTCAGGATAACTTCTTCATCAAACCCGAACTTAGCTTTCCTATAGAATAGAATATGTAGACATAGAGATTAAATTACTTAGACATGCACAACGCTCCTTGTGTTTGACCTAGTGTTACCCATGTATAATTTTTTCTGCTACTCCAGACCCTCCATTTTTGTAGGAGTAAAATACAGAACGTCAAAATAGCATCATTGTCACGGAGCGATGGTTAAATTGTCTCAAGGTGTAGTTTCTTAGCATATGCGGATTAGTTCTTAAAAGTATTTTTTATTTTATTTTTATTCTTTTTACGCTTGGTATTCTTTACTTATTTTTCTTTTAAGAGATCTCACATTTGGATGAGGAGTAAGAACTTACTCGCCCTTGATCAAGAGATTAAGCATACATTAAAGATGAAGAAAAGGATACCCAAACGTAACCAGGACACCATACTGTGGAGCTGTTAATTGATAATAATGGGCATGCGTGTGGAGAGTTGACCAGTGAAGGAGTTCTTATATCTTCTCTAGTGGATGACAAGTCCGGCAATCTCACCGCTAGGCATGGAAATGAGGTTTGGGAAGCAAATCTGAACCTCGTCAATCTATTGATGAACAAGACATTCGAAGGGACCAGCTCGGAGGAAGCAAGCTTACATATTCAGAATTTTTTAGAGATTTTCAATGCATTTAGGATAGGCAACACATGCACCAAGCCAAGTAATGGTTCACATATCAGCTCAAAGGAACATATGACACCTAAGATAAACTTTCAAAAGTTCTCCTTCGTTAATACTAAGCATGGGTATGACTACTGATGAGACCAAATTATTTTGTCTCATTCATATTTAACTCACCTAATTCTTGACTGTCTTGGGTGTTATTTAATAGTTCTAGTTAGTTTTTTATTTCAGTTTTATTTTAGGTCTTAATGTGAAAATATGTTAAAAAGGACAGTTTTGGAGCATAATTTGGACAATGAGAAGAAAGTGGACAGAAGACAGTGATGAGCTGAGTGTAAGAGTTGCATGCAGTGGTTCACTGTCGCGTGTGGGGAGAGCTGACTCATGTCACACAAAGAAAGGAAAGAAGAAGTTGATGTGATCACTTTCCGCGCGCGACAACAGCGAGCGGGGTACAAGTGACACGTGTGTGCGAGAGCTACAGTTTCCTAATCCGTTTTGCATAATCTTTCTGATTTTTGAGGCGCATATCTTTTGATCCAGATATCTGATCTATGCATTTCAAGAGGCTATGGAAATATAAGACAATTATATACAAGTTTCTATAATGAGTCAGAGTCTAAATCTTATTATATATCATTCAAAATGACCGATAGAGTCTCTGGGTAGATAAGCTTTCTAATTTGGCTTCTACTTGGTTCTGATTTTTATAAGTGAAAAAGTCTGAATTCCATCATTATCTCATAAAGCTTTACATCAGAAAAGAGCAAATTTGTATTCTAAGGTCTAAGCCACCTCACATCTATATATAGAGAGCTTTAAGAAGGAGAAAGATGTGATTTGCATGCCTTAGGGAACTTTGTGATGTACAAGGGCGAACCTAATGTTCAAGGCCAGATCACTTATCTGTGACAATCTTCAAGGAGAAATGGAGAGCAACAAGAGAGCATAACCTAGCTTAAGTTTGAGTAAGATTGTAAGAGTAGTTCCTACTATTTCAATCATGTATGCATATGGCCTTTAGTAGCTAATTCTCTTATGTAGTTTAGGTGATGTAAACTTGTGATGATTATTGTGAGATAGTTTGCGCTTATAAATTCTGTTTATATTAATATTGTTACTGCACTGAATTTGAATGATTAAATTAAATTATATGACAATCGTAACGAGTTTAGTGCCTTATTGCATGAAACATAGACGCTTAGATCTGATTGTGAGGGAGAAAGCCAATACCAATTAGATAAGAGCGTATATAGTAACATATCCTAAATTCTAAAAAAGCAACATAGCTTAGTTTGAATTCCCCAACACATTAGCAAAACTGCCTATGTCTTTTTACTAGAATGACATACTAGAGCTCGTTAGGCTATATATTCATATCATTGGCTAAAAGATATGATGAATATAGAGTAAGAACAATTATTTATACTCTGAAATATGAGATGTATATTTTGCTGAATCCAATGCATAAATAGAATTTAATCCTTTTTATTGATGATCAATAATCACTACCAGAATTTTTTTTGGTACCGGGGTCCAAATCCCCCGAAACAGCACCTAAAAACCCCCGAAACCATTTCTTTATCGAGGAAAAATATGTGGGGCGAGCTGGTCCCGATGCTGCCCCCAAAAAATATTTTAGCGGGGTTAGGGGGCATTTGCGGGGAATATATGTGGGGCGAGCTCGTCCTGAAATAGTTCCCCGAAAGTACCCTTGCCCCGCCAACCCCCGAGCCTTCCCCCGCTATTGGATTTTGGGGGGACCTTCCCCCGCAACCCCCCGCAAACAAGTCCCCGAATCAGAATATTATTCTGGTAGTGAATCTTACAAGTCAAAGCTACCTAAACTACATGTTTATCTCTGTGATTTTCTTTGTGTTTTGTCTTAATTGTTTCTTATTACTAAACTCCCCAATATTTTGTGTCTTCTACATTTTCTAGTTGTTAAACGCCAATAACTCAGTCTCTGCAGATCGACCCAATACTTACTACTAACTAGTGAGCATAGGTATTATAAATTTATTTGCATAAGACAGCCCAACGACGGTCTTATCAACTACGCAATATTTATGGAAGATCACTAACTATCGTCAAATGGTATGTCAATTTATGAAGCATGTAAGTGTTTTAAGAGCTACCAGAGAAAGATGCCCTCATCTTGGCCTGTTGAGACACTACCTTGAGAATATCATACAACTATAAGCAAATCATGGACCAAGCCACCCAAGAATCTTTTGATGAACAAGCCCTCCAGATGAAGCAATATCAATCTTAGAGGAGGTCTTCCAGAAGTACCACCTTTTGGGCAGCGACAGGGCCACCAAGAGACAGATTTTGAGGATGTATTCTGCATAATTAATTGAGTATAATAATTTATTTTCTGATTTGAGTTCTCAATTGGTATTGATGATCAGGGCCGGCTCAACCAATTAGGGGGGCCTGGGCGGAAAATTTTTGAGGGCCTCGTGATGAACCGTCTTTGTGTCGCCACCACATAGAAGGAAGCGCAGCGTGCGACATTGGCTCCGTCTTAGAGAAAATATCATATATATCTTGTGCTGCTGTGATGAACAGCCTTTTGTTGATATGTGGAGTCAGAGCCCATGTCATTTGATAGTGTACATTATGAATTGCACTTTTAATATTGTTTATTTTATGGCTCAGTTATTTGGGCGTAAGCCCACGCAGATTATGTTACAACTTACAAGTTACAACTATTAAAGAGAAACCCTAACTACTTCATCTTCATCCCTTACAACTCTGCATCATCTACGCAGACAATATAAACGACGGCTCTCGTTATTTTCAGATTTCTATTATCGGCACCATCATCCACTCTGAAACTCTATTTCTTCAGTGACGCCATCCTCGATTTTTGGGGGCCTTTTCTATCGCGGGGCCCTGTAAGATTGATCCCCTCGCACAGGGTAATAGCCGGCCCTGTTGATGATATGTTTACCTTTTGTGAACTGTGTGAGGTATAAGACCATGATGCCTCCCGTTGCACATTGTAAGAAAGGACAGCCTGAAGAAGATGATAACTTTTTTGGTGGGTAGGAACCAGGAATACCAAAATTAAAAGAATAAGTTCAACCTAATCTACACCCCCTAAACAACCGCAACGACCCCCATTTTTTTATATAAGATCTAGGACCCGATCTCATTGGGGTCTTAACTGAGACCTCAGTACCAGACGTCACAACAAATTGAGAACTAGCAGACCAAAGAGCCATGCATGGATGATTGATCTCATGAAGAAGTTGAAAGCAAGTAGAAAGATTATTAGAGAATTCAAGTGAAACAGACCCTGGAATGTGCACTACTCTCTACAGTCTACTAGCTAAGCTAGAAAAATAGAGAACGAAAACCGCACTGTAGAGACTCTGATTACTCAACACTCCATATTAGCAAGAAACTCTACCATCATTGTCTTAGGATTCCCATGTAGAACAATAGTGCAAGGAAATTGTGGCAAAAGTAAAAGTGAAGGTTGAAAAATAATCGGAGAGAGCAAAAGTGAAAGTAGAAACTGAGAAGAATCCAGAGATCACCATGGACTATAAGACCATCATCAGCAAAAATGCATGCTACCTGAGACTTTGAGGATGACACAGACCTACTGGTGCAGAATGTAATGAGGAGAAGCAAAAAGATGAAGGATGTGACTCAAAGCTAATATGGATAGATGATGACCGCGTGGAGGAGGAGTGCGTCGAGGTTGAGAGACCCAAGCTAATACAATAACAGATTCCCCCAAAGCTTTGAAGATCTGAGAGAACTAATCTTCATGCAAGATTAATGGATATGTGCCTTACATGCTGGTAGACTTTGGGGCTGGAGTCAGCACGCTCCTTGCAATCATTGAAGGTTTTAGATTAAAGAATCACCACCTTTCAGGCGTGTTTTTGGTGCTGGCCAATGGATCAAAGATATCACCAAATGAGGTGAACGATATCGAAATAAAGGAAAACATCATCCCATGCGACTTTAAGGTTACGAATGGACGCATCTGGCCAAGAATCTTCTTCATCTTTGGAGGGCCGTTGCTAGCAACAACATACGTGAACATTAGCACAAGACCCTGGTCAGTGACCGTGTGCTTTAACAATAAGAAAGACGATGTCTTTTGTGATGGCCAAGGAAAGTGTACGGTCATGAGACTACGAAAATGACATAATTTATGTCTCGGGGTTCATGATAATTGATAGATAAAATAAGAACATCACGACTCCAAAGAGGCCATTCAAGTACGCACATATTCTTAGAAATCAATACAGGTGGAGGACGAGATGAATACATGAAGAAAGATGGAGTTCAAAGAGCCGACACAAATAAAGATAGAGTTCATCAGATGAATTATTTTCATCTACAAATGAAAGTTCACACAATGCCACAACTACGGAGAAGGGATCCTCACTTTGGACTTTCTAGTAGTATACCTACGTCTCGTCAAGACATTAAACTAGATCTTACTTGAAGTAACTCGGTTAGTAAATTTTTTTTTCTTTTATTTTTGCATTAGGAGTATGACTAATTTAGCTTGAGTGAGTTTTCAAATAATCTCATGGTTTCGTAAGTGTCGATATGTCGAAAATCACTATAGCATACATAAAAAAGACTAGCTATGAGACTTAAAACTTGATATAAGAAAAATTAGGATAGGGAGAATTGATAAAATCTCTCTTACTTGTATTCGATCAAATATCTTCTCTTAAAATATACTCGGACTGAGTACAAAAAGGCACAACTAGAATTAAAAGTTTTATGTCTCATACAAAGTGTCGAGTAAAAATTTTTAAGAAACTATAATTGACCGAGTATGAAACAGTACAAATATCATTTTTAAAAGCCTAGTCTTAGTTTATCCAAATGCTTGCCCCACTTTTCCCACCTTATGTCGCTAAGTCTCTACAATCAAAATCTTGCACTCAATACGTATTCTTTTTTTTAGGTTTAATATAAGGGACTAAACAGGGGGAACAGTTTTGTATGACCGGTTAGATTGATGTAATCAAGACTTTGAACCATTAGTTTAAAAGTTCTA
Organism: Kalanchoe fedtschenkoi; assembly: GCA_002312845.1. NCBI lineage: Eukaryota > Viridiplantae > Streptophyta > Magnoliopsida > Saxifragales > Crassulaceae > Kalanchoe > Kalanchoe fedtschenkoi. The sequence continues at coordinate 202,987 of NQLW01000082.1, forward strand.
GCTATATAGATTAAAAAGTAGTGTTTTAATATCTGTATAAATTCTTGCAATTACGGTTTTTTTCCCGAAATTTATTTTGTTTGTGAAAATCATTCATTACATTATCAAATTAAATCTTATCATCCACTTAAAAGTCAAAAATAAAGATTGTGTTTATCTGGATTAAGAATACTCACACCATATTACAACTTGTCCACACTAAATAACTAAATTTAGACCATTTAAGCTGGAGTCGTTTTAGATAGAATTTGGGAGAGAGAGAAAAAAAGAGATAATTGAAGCTTTCTTGAATTTTATTATTATTTTTATTTGGTTTGAAATTTAAAAATACAAGTCATTTGAGATAATTTTGTAATTGATTGAATTACAATTTAGTTCTGATAAATTTTATAGAATAATTGTGGTTCGATCCATAATAACATAAACTAATATAATAATATTAAAAAATTAAGAAATCGTGATTTTTATATTGATTCAAACCGCGCCCTCAAACAAAAATTATGAAATTTTATAATTTTTCTAAAATGAGCCTATCTTAGAAGAAGGGAAAGGCTCGTTGACAAAAAAAAAGCAAGGCCCGAGTAAGCTATCTGTGTTTACCAGGTTAAGTTCGTTTTGACAGAAATGGCTATTTAGTTTTTTTAATCCAATTAAAATTTGGATTAAGCTAAACTTGTACTAAACAGTAATCAACACGAGAAAGCATCACAAAATGTCTTCTAACTTGTCTCACAATCACAAGTTCCTTAATCTTGATATTACCCCATTTACATTTTGATTAGCAGACGGGGAATTGGTCTGTAGTGAGTATAAACGTTACTGTCAAAATGGAGAAGTTCGCGGATACTGACGACCGTAGAAAGAATAGAAGAAAAACTCAAAAGGGGCTTTGAACTACCACAACTTACTCAATTGCGTTCAGAACTACCATGATTTTCAAAAAAGGTGCAATAAAAAAATTGGACTGATTTTCTAAAATAAAATTCATCATTACATTCTGAAACTAATATTTTTATAAGACTTTGATTTGTGTGTGTATATTACGTCGTTTGGTTATCAAAAGACATCTTTTTTTTATGTGAGGAAAAAGATATAATTTATTTTGATAAGCAAACAAAGTAATATACACACACAAATATAAGTCTTATAATAATATTAGTTAATGAATGTAATGATAAATTTTATTTTAGAAAATCAGTTCAAATTTTTTTTTCGTCGCAATCTTTTTAAAAATTATGGTAGTTCTGACCATAATTAGGTAAGTTATGATAGTTCATAAAAGAGTTTTATCTCAAAAAAAAAATTAATAAAATTAAAATGAAAAAGTGTGAACTCTTCTTCAAGAAATTTTATGGATGTACGTGTGACCTTCCCTAATGAAACATAAAAAAAAAACATCTATCGACCTGTAAAAATCTAGTCGCGCAAGAATTCATCTCGAGCTCAATCCCAACCTACAGATCTCCTCAGCCGGAGGCGCCTCCCACTTCCCCGCCAACCGCCTCTTCACTTGTTCAAAATCCTCCGCACATTCCTTCACCTTCATTTTCTCAACCTCCATTCTAAACCCGGCGTACTTCGGTCCAGCCACCCGATCAAACTCCCTCTCCCACCCACTCTCCCACTTCCCATGCGCGTCGCAGAGCTCCATCGTCCCGTTGCGCCACTCCGTCCAGCTCCACTCCCTCGACATCCCCTCCACAGTCCGCTCCACGCACTCCCCCCTGCACGTCGCCTGGCACGGCCGGCACTTCACCCCGCTTAGCGGCCCGGGACTCGACATGGCCGCCACCGGCACCCCGTTGTGCAGAGGCGGGTACATGTAGCGTCTGTCGGACACCACGCAGAACGGGAGGCGCTTCTCCGCGTAGGAAACGTTGTGCGTGGTGAGCTGAGCCTTGAAGGACCCTTCCGAGTTGAGCTTCCTGAAGCCCGCTTGGTCGAGCTTCGGGACTAATGAGAGACGAGAGAGCGCGACCTTCGACGTCCTGAGGTCGCCCACCCCGAACCGGTCATTGAGTCCCCCGTAGGCGGATCCTTGCGGCACAATGTACTTGCCAGACTCGAAAAATTCAGGCTGCAGCGGAGCGTTCCAGTAACCATCCACTCGGGTTCGCACGATCCAATCGTATGTGAAGTTGTTCATTGATTGAAAATCTTCAATCAATCTCAAACACCCTTCAACCAAATTGAAGTACTGCAACAAGCCCTGCTCACAAAAACTCCAACAGATTCAATCTTTGCTCATAAAAGAAAAACAACACTTTTTAATGGGAGTTTGATTTAGGTAAAATAACATCTACATTGATTTCATTTGACTTATTTCTTGTTTGTTTCGGAATATTTTGTATGGAAAAATATAAAAAAAAATCTTTGATTAAATTATAATTTCCTTCTAAACCAAACATAACGTTTTATCAAATTTCTCTCAAACTGAACTTTTTCTTCAAAATTTTGTGATGGTTTAATGAGAAGCAGACGAAAGAAAAATTTAAAGAAAAATTGTTCGATGTTTGATTAAGGAAAAACTTGTAAAGAATTTTGGATAGAAAATAGAAAGAAAAATTACATAAATTAAATAAAATTTTGAAACTTTCTTATGATTTTTCATTCCTAATCAAATAAAGAAAAGCAAATGAAATTAATTCATTTTCATTCCTATTTTTACCTTTATTTTAAATATTACCTAAACCAAACACAGCCCTAAAGTTTATATATCTTTTAGAAACGAACTACTGTTTGTTTTTGGAGGAAACGTCGTTGTTAAAAGTGGGTGTTTTTTTATGAGGATCACCTGAATGCCATTTGGCGAGCCGTCGGCGGTGAGGAGTCTGACCTGCGGCGGAGTCTCCGAAATATGCTGCGGGTCAAAAATTCTCAAGGAGACGATCTTCGACGCGAGCTTAAGGAGGGAGAACTTGAACGAGTTTTCATCCAACGGACTGTGGAGAAACAGATCGGCGTTGGGATAAGGCGCCAAGATATTGTCAACGATGGACGGTCCGGTCAGCTCGAACCTCCTCGCTCCTCCAACCAGGCACACCGCGATCCTCGACCGACCCATCTCCTCCCTCCACCTCTCCGCACTGTTAACCGGAGGGGTCGACCAATGCGGCGGCGGCGGTTGTGATCGGGTTGTCTGGTACGTGGAGGTGTCGATGGGCTGGATTTTGGGGGCGGAGGAGAAGAAAGGCGTGAACTGGACGAAGGAAACGGATGCGGGGAAAAAGAGGGTGAGGAGGATGAGAAGGAGGATGGAGATCGGAGGGAGAGTCGAGAGGAGCAGCCGCCAGCTGAGACAGGAATCCCGGGTCGGAAAAGCTTTCAGGAAATCGTGTAACGACATCTCTCATCTCATCTCATCACCGAAGGGTCCGATTCTCGCCGGCCGGATTTGTGGCCGTAGTCGGATGATGTGCGTCGTTCTGTGTTTTTTTTCGTGAGTTGTTGTAACAACTTCGGTGAAGAAAGTGATGCACTGAATCCGTATGACGCGAACAATGTGATATATAATAATAAATATATAATTATTTCTTTTATTAATTCCTGCGTAGGTTACACAACGTCACCCCTTTTACTTATTTGGTTCACGTGGAATGAGTTACTCGATCACTTCTGTATTTCATTTTTCACACGTCATTTTTTTTATAAGGCTGTCATAATGATTGTTACGTTCGCATGCATTTTTTATTAGGGTTAGTAATTTGTATAATCAATTAATAAATTATAAGTGTTTTAATTAAAAAATTAATAATTTAAATTTAAACAAAACCGTTGAAAACCATATTTATTTTCATGAAAACCATCTCGATATTTGTTTGCTGTAAATTAGTATATGTTACCGGATATAAATCTTTTCAATCACTAATTAGCATGTTGGAAGCATATTAACTATTTAAATTCTAAAATACGTCATTTAATGATGATTATAATTAGTTTAACATCACCGAATGTAACTCCTAATTCTATATTATATATATTTTGAGTTTGTGATTCGAAAATAAGATTTTAAATTTAAATAATAAGTAAAAGAGAAATCTAAATGATAATATTAATTTATTTGATGGATAAATACTAAACAAGTGAATGTTAAAATATAAGTTAGGTCATCATATCTATTCGCTTCCGGTCATCTAACCAAATGCTATCCAAATTTAATATTTGGACTTCAATTTGATCAATATCATTGTATTTCTGTCCAAAATAGGTCATACTCCAATAAAAATTCATAAAAATATTTATGATTAATTTTTGGAATGTATTTTGAATTATGTATTTAAAATTTATTTTTAGAATTTTATTAATTATTTCTTTATAAACTCAAATAAAATATTCCTAACTAGATGGTATGATTCCTGAGTATATTTCGGGAGGATTAACATAATGGTGGCGTTGATTAATAGTATTAATGAATTCAATTATCCAATTTCATGTGCGTTTTATAGATGTTTTAATTTCAATAGATATCTTAAAGCAAAACAAGTACTATAAATAGAAGAAAAGTCTACTAGAATTCATTGTTAATTACAATATGTATTGAAAGAAATAATTTCAATTTTGATAAGGCAATATGCGAAATGTGATATTAAAGCCTTCAAATTGGTACGTGATACACTCCAATTAAATATGTGCAAACACATTGTTTAATATTTCTTAATGTGTCTGTTAGGTCTTCTAAATTATTGCATAGAGTCCAAAAGTCCTTTTCGATATGAAAGTGGAAATTCGAGTCAAAGTGAATGTTATTATAGCAAGAATTGGTCATGGTTTAAATCAATTCAATTTTAATTAGGGATAATTACAAAATGGGGGTACGTAATATCATCCATTTAAAAATCACGGTCATAACTATTTGATTTTAAAATTCACGGTCTTTTTATATTGCGGGGTTCAATTGTAATTTTGAAAATCTCAATCACACCCAAAAATTATTTATTCTATTTAAACAAACCCCCTCTCATATCAATTTAGAAATTAAAAAGTACAGAATTAATGTATGTGCTATCATCTATTTAAAATTATGGTCATAATTATTTAATTTTAAAATTTATTATTATTTTTACGAGTTACTCCAAAAATAAAATAGAAAATTATAAAATAAATTTGAAAATTAAATAATTATAACCATAATTTTTAAATGGATGATAGTACATACTTTCATTTTGTACTTTCTCATTTTTAAATTAATTGGGGGTTTGTTTAAATGAAATAAACAATTTTTGGGTGCAATTGAAATTTTCAAAATTACAATTAAACCCCGCAACACACAAAAAGACCGTGAATTTTAAAATCAAATAGTTATGACCTTGATTTTTAAATAGGTGATAGTACGTACCCCCATTTTGTAATTTTCCCTTTTAATTAATATAATTATATGTAATTTAGTAAAATACATTGCGATCTAGTTAAGTCCAGGCCAGCACAACACAGGTGCAAATGCAATTGCACCGGGCCTTCAGCCAGCCAATACCTTCAAATTCAATCACTCAAGTCCTTTCAACCCACTATGCTCCCTTCGTCCTGATGACAAAGCCAGTATGTGATGCATACAAGGTCGAGGCTCATAATTAAGATCACATTTCATATTAAAAATAATATTTAGTTGTTGTAAGAATTTGAACATATGTCATTTGAAATGAATTGGAAGCTTATAACCAACTTAGCTAAGTTCAATTTCTGTTTCTTAACAACGCATAATTTAATTTTATAATATTTTCGTGGCAATAGATGGCAATATTAATAAGAATGAATAAAATTATTTATTCTCCACTAATAATGAATTCTAAAACTTTAAAATCTTAAAAGTTCTAAATTTTAAAAATCTTAAAATACTATAAAATGACACGCTAGAACCTCAAATATACTCAAAATCACATACTCTAAGTTTTGTTTTTTTTTTTAATTTGTACGGTTTTTTTGTGTGGTAAAGATTGAGTTTTCTGTTTGTATTATTTCAGTTTTCAACTTGTTCCCTTCTATTCGTGAACTTAACTCACACAAGGCAAAATGAGATATGGGGTGCCACCTTAAATAAGTTAAATAAGGTATCGGATAAAAATACATATTTTTGCTCCTTTTATTTTATGTTTTAGGGGGTTTTAGAGTTGTAACATATTAGGGTTTTTTAGTTTTAGGGTTTTAGAGTTTTATAATTTTCATATTTTTAGGGTTTTATGATTTTATAGGGTTTTAGGGTTCATAGATACTTGGATTTAGGGTTTTTAGATTTTAGGGTTTATGATTTAAAGATTTTAAGGTACTTAGAATTATGCTTTAAACATCGCAAAACATTTTAAAAAAAGTAAAATAATATTATTTTGGTGATCTCTTATACAACTTATATAAAGTGTCACCCTATATCCACTAATCCCAAAACAAAATCTATTTTCTTTTCATCCACAAATCTTTCCTTTTCAACGCCAAAAGAAAAATTGCTGCTTAGTATCCGGCGGCATCGCCTAGCTTCAACACTCGGGCTTGGGTTCCCCAAATTTTTCAAGATATCGAAGCAGTAAGAAAAGGAGAGAAAGCGTTACTTAATTAAATTGATTTTACAATAATCAATCGAAATATTTTGGTTTAATTAATTATTTAATTTGATTAAAAACCAAACCAAAATTCAGTTTACCCAATTCCATCGATTAAGAACAGATTCAGACATTCAATAAACCAAATTAGAGTGAATCAAATTTTTTAAAAAATAAAATTTATATTTATATTTAAACATTATTATATGAATTAAAATTATGAATTATATGTTGAATTTTGGGCCGGTTCATATAGGATTGTATTCCAATCAGAAGTAAGTTTTTAAGTCATGCGCACAGAATGTGGCTCAAATGAAAACCACTGAACTCATCATAAACGTTGATACCAAACACCTACGAATGAGATTTAACAAACTTTTCTATTTAATATTTTTTAAATTAATCCATTCCTTATTTATAGCAGCTAAAGACACAATCATTTATTTTACCTAATAAATCTAACCTTATCTACTTATCATTTATTTTCTCTCGTATTTTGAGCAGCTAAATATATGGGGAATGATAATCGGATACGTTGGCTTCATCAAATCAGCCATCTTCGATAGTCTTTTAACAAAGATGAAACTCCAAACCGTATCAGGAGAGAAGCATCCATGTGAAAATGATGGAGCCACCATCGCGGCTCTGTCTTAATTTGAGAGATCTCGTAACCATGATCCAGCTCTACATCGTTTGAAGCTTCGAGCAGAGCACATTAGATCTGGAGAGAGGGAGCCTCGTGTAACAAACGATTGATCAAGTTCACTTGACGTTCATCACAAACACCATTCACAGTCATTTCGCCTTCAACCGTCAGAGAAGATTTGTTATGGTGCATGACTATTGGTGCACAATTTTTGGGGTTTAATTGTGCACATCTAGTTTTGTAAATATTTTAATAATGCACTTTTGATTTTTTTAAAGGTGCATGTCTTTTAATTTTTTGTGTTATTCTTTATCTCAATTTCATCACTTCCACCACGCTTTAACGTTGCACTAGCATCCACCTCACTTTCAACCGTAAGATACAATATTTGTAACTGTACCCAATTAATGTTGCATAATTTTTTCTGGGTTTAGTGGTGCATGTATAAGTTTGATGATTTTTTTTATGGTGCACAAACTAATTTTGGATGCACATTTTTAATATTTAAATTTACATTTTTATATGGAGGGAGTTCATGTGCGCACCATTATTACAATGTAAAATTCATTAGTAAATCTGGTGGGCAGTTTTACATAGAAGCAGAAATTAAATTATGCACCGAGAATCTGAATTGTGCACCGAAGACCAAACCATGCACTGGAACTAAATTGTGCACAATTGCACAAAGATTGAATTGTGCATCAAAATATATATAAGATTTTGTATGCTTTAAAAATGATAAAAAAATATTGTGACTAATAAGTTAAATTATAAAAATATTGAAGAAAGAGAAAAATCATGTAACAAATCTAACAAAAGAAAGAGAAAAAAATCAACATCTCTTATTTAAAGGACACAATCATGCATCAAATCCAACAACCCATAAAATAAAGGTTGCATTATCTTTAAAAAAAAATTAGAATATAAATCTACAAAAAAATCATAACCGTCAGATGAAATATGAATCAATGATTAAGGATGTTTCACAATTTATAAACTAAAAGTGATTTTCACCTAATCCGCCCCTCGTGCCCATATCACCAACTATATTCAACAATCTCCCTTTTATTTGAAAAAAATGACACACAGTCCCATTCGATCACACATGTTCACTCTCGATCATTATTTTGATACATTTTTTTTACATGCGTCCTCTTCATTAGTGTGCTATCTGCGATTTCCTCTCTTATATCGGCATCCAACCCACGTAACGGTTGTCTTGCGACTCTCTGTGGCTCCAATCTATTTGGAGTCACATCCACTTTAATACTATGTTGAATTTTGGATCATATATTGATTTAAAAACTTCAACTTATAAACCATGATGTAAGAATTCAATATAAGTTGTCAGGTTAATATTAAATGACATGATTAGTTTAATTCACTAAATAATAACTCTCTAACCAAATTAAATGATTTATCAAAGGCCATTTAGTTTGGTTCAGTAACCTATTTTTTATTCAATTAATTTGGTCAGCTTAACAAAAAAATAGTTCAATTCTGTTAAACAACCGAGGATTACTTCGTGGTGACGGGTGATCAGAGGCGGTATACTCTTAACCATAATAATGACATGATTGAGAAATAAGGATTTTTTTGTGTGTGATCGGGATCGTATACTCGTTCACCTTAATAATGTCGTTCAACATAAGAATTTGAAATTGTTAGACAACACGCTTAACCATTAGACTGACGTAGTATTTACAGATTTTGCACATAACAATACTTGGGTTCAAGCTGGTCTTACTTCGCGGAGGCGGAATTACTCATATGTTAAGTTCAAATTGTCAACACAGTTCAAAAAATTAGCAAACACAGTGTAAAAACTAACAACATATCATAGCAATCTATTCAAAGCAAACAACTAGTAAATGTAGACAAATAACAATGAATTAAGTAAATAAACTTAACAAAATAATGACATTAGAAAATATATACAAATTCCTTTATTCATAAACATATCAAAGTAGATAGTCGAAGCATAGTTTATCAACAAGTTCTTTTTTTATTCACACACGAATCATCTTTGTCGGAAAAAAAGAAGGTAAAAACTACTTTTTTCTTAACGGGCGTCTTTAAGTTTTTTGCGATGATATTTTATTTCAATCTAAAATAAAATAATTTATCTATTCTTTAGATGTGATACGTCACAAAGAAACCACAAAATTATAAACATTTGTGGCCACATTGTGATGTCGATATTTTTAATTTATAAAATATTTAATTTTAACTATGGTAACATAATCAACAAAGTGATTTAAACATTTACGGTCAATTTGCAATCACCTCGATTTTAATACAAAACAATTATTCCTTCAATCCTCTTTTACATATCATTTAACCGAATTTTTTTTGTTAATTTTCACTTGTCCTTAACAATTTTCAATGCGAATTTAATATCAACAACTATCTTAAAATATCAAATTAATAACTTCATTATCATAATCAATAAAAAATCATCCATCACCAGTAATAATCTATCAGTTTTACTTTTTTCACGAATTAAAAAAAGGATAAATTACAAATACATTACATGTACTTTCACCTGATTTCAGATTAGGTACCGTACTTTCTAAATTTTTAATTTGAGTATCTTTGGGCTAATTTGAAAAGAAAACAAACACTAAACATACGACGTTAAGTCCATCCTAAAAACAATTTTCTAATCGTCTCTTAAGTTCAGAAACCCTCGCAAAAACACCGACTGTTTAGCCCATTCACGATTGAGTGAGTTCTGACAGATTGGGGTGAGGATTAAATTGCTACGCAGCTGCCGATTAAGCGAACTTCGACCGACGGGGCGACTAGCGAGGTTTGTAAAGGGAAAAAGTATAATCATCAAAATTCACCATGGAGGTCATTTTGTGTCAAACTCTGCACTATGTTACATGGGTGGAGAAATCAAAATAATTTCATATTTTGATCCGGATTTCTTATCACTTGTCTCATTACAAAGACACATCAGAAAGCTGTGGAATTATGAGGTAGTTAATTTGTACTTCAAATTTTCTAGGCGTAGTTTTTCTACTCTAAGTACGTAGTTTAAAGACTGAGAACGATGTTATGTGCATGACTGATGTAATGGTAGAAGGGGATGAAATTGAGTTGTATGCTACCCATTATGTGGAGAGAGTGGATTTTTGTGGTGCTTTGATGCCTCCACTTTATCTTGATGAAGAGGAATATGATAGGGAAGACAATGGAAAGAAAGCTGAACGAGTAAATGTGATTGGAGACAGAAAAGAGCATGGATTTAATATGGAATCTGAGTTTTATCAAGCTGGATTATCAGATGATGTCTTGAATGAGCAATATGATTTATTTGAACAATCATTGAGAGCGGACGTAAGGACTGGAAGAGATGAAGCGGGAAATGAGGAAACTATTGGCGGGTTTACGTCATTACACAGTGAGGATGATGTTTCTGAGAATGGAAATGTGAGAGTTTATGAAGATGGAAGTGAAGGGTTTTCTGATTTTTCTGATCTTGAATTAAATTTAGACAAGATGATTTATTTTGTGAAGTGGATGATTTGATAGAGACAAGGAAACATGTGGAGAGGTCACTAACTGGAATGTGTGTACATGATGAAGCTGTGTGGATATTAATGTGTTTGAAGATGACGGTTCGTCAGATGAATTGCTCACTGAAAATGAGTCAAGTGATGAAGAGCAACCAATGCTTGAAAATAGATGCATTATTATTTGAACTCTCTTCATCCAAGGATCCTTTTTCGTTACTGAATTCCACAATGTCAGTTTCTCGCCTCTAAACAAAGTTCCTCTCTGTTTTACTGGTTGAATTTCCTGCAAAATGAGAAACTCCCTCAAGAATGTGTGTGATGTGCTGAATTCCTAAACCAATAAACATAAAATACAAGTGCCATTAATGACTAATTTGAACAAACTACAAACAACATAAGCAACAGAAGCAATCTACAAGTAGCTTCAGTTCTTAGAACTTAGAATAACTGTCTGCAGTGTCCATGAGTCGAGACATGACAGGCAAGTCTTGATGAATTTGCACGTTTTGATGAAAGAAGATGATAGATTCAGATGACTCAGAACAATTGTCTACAATGTCCATGACAGAACATGAAATTCAGGTTTTGGTGAACTTGCAAGTTTTGATGTAATAAGATGATAGATTCGGATGAAATTTAAGTCCATGAATTTTCAAATCGAGATGAAACACAATACCTGATTCATTGAATATTCTAATAGATGATAATCAATTACTTCAATGAATTTACATTCTTCCTTTAGCTTCCAAGTTTTGCAACGGAACTATATCTAAATCTGGAGACGATCAAAGCTCTTGACCGATTTCGACTACAGATGTTTGTCAAGCAACTCAATCATCTCTCCGTCAGGCGAAGCTCGCTTAATTGCCAGTTGCAAAGCCATTACAACCCTCGCCCCGCCGGTCGAAACTCGCTTAATCGGCAGCTGCGTAGCAATTTAATCCTCGCCCCGTCTGTCGAAACTCACTCAATATCGCGAATTGCGAGGGCTAAACAGTTTTGCGAGGGTTTCTGAACTTAAGAGACATTAGATAATTGTTTTTAGGATGGACTTAATGATGTATGCTTAGTGTTTGTTTTCTTTTCAAATTAGTCCAAAGGTACTCAAATTGAAAATTTAGAAAGTACAGTACTTGATCTGAAATCAGGTGAAAGTACAGGTAATGTATTTGTAATTTACCCTAAAAAAACACCAACTATCTACTCATTAAATTTGTTCAATCGCTAGCATTAACTTCACCTTAATCTACTCAAACTGATCTTAAACGACATGTATAAAAGGATAGAGGAAATACTTTTTAGTAATTTTGACAGTGGAAGCACAAATCCTCTATTTTGGAGAATGCGAAAGATTTCTGTACTTTGATGTCCAACTTCCTTTTATAAGTGAAGTCAGATCTCTTTCTTTTAATGTTATGAATGAGTTAAAAGAGTCATTAGGTGTGGTGGTCAAGTGGCAAAAAATTCCACTCGTGTTTCATAAGGTCACTGGTTCGAAACCCCATGCTGGTGATTGGATGCGTGTGTATTTTCTTTATGTTTATTGTATCTATTGTTAAAAAAATGGCTATTTTCCTTGTACATACTTCTAGATGCATTGACTTTTTTCATGGTATTGAATTAAAATGTGGAAAGTTCTAAGTACCTCGATGCATGGGTATTTGTTCATTAAATTTGATTAAAATTTCGAATGCTGAGTGGAGAAAGGACTGTAAATGAGCCGAGTCGAGTATTGGTTTGTTCGAGCCTGACTCAATTAAAAAGATGTCCTGCTCGAACTCAGCTCGTACTCATTGAGCCTAAAAAATCTATGCTTAAACTTGGCTCGAATATTTTTTATAAATTCGGGCTCAGCTCGAGTCGGCTCAAATTTAAAGGAGCAATTCGTTTACAAGCGCAGCGAAGCTCGATTCAAATATAAACGAGCAGCTTTTTTAATTGCTCGGCTCGAGCTTGATTTAGAATTAAACGAACTGCTCGTTTAATTGCTCGGCTTGATTGAATATAAAAGAGCTACTAGTTTAATTGCTCATTTAGTAGCTCGCGTTTGATAACAAATAAAAAAATAAGAGGCAACACAAGTTTTAATCTACATCTTTCAGTATATAAAACACAAAGTATTAACAGTATAATTCTCCTTGTTTCAACATAATTTTTCGTCATAGTAATAAGCGGTGTCAATCATTAGTGTGACAGTGACACCTTGCACAACTACACGAGCTCACAACAATTTTTGTCTAAGTTGAGAGTCGTCTTGTCTGAAATCCAACACTAAGGACTCTAAGACTGTGTTTGGTAGGGAAAATTTGAGGGAAAAGAAAATTTGATGGAAAATTTGAAGAAATCATTTGTTTGGTTTAGAGAAAATTAGAGATGGAAAATTAAATGAAAAATAGGATGAAAATTTTGTTTAAAATAAAGAATGTTTTAGTACTTTCTACAAAAACTTTCACCTCAAACTAAACAAGGGTAAAATAAAGTTAGATTTTTTGAGGGATTCATTTTTCCTCTAACTTTTCTCAAACCAAACACAACCTAAGGGTGTGTTTGGTTTAGGAAAAATGTAATGGAAAGAAAAATTTATGAGAAAGTGGATTCCCTCATAAAATCTATTCTATATCCCTTGTTTGGTTTGAGGTAAAAAATGATGAAAAATGGTAAAATATTTTTTATTCTAATCAAATTTTCCTTTTCATTTTTCATCTAATTTTCCCACAAACTTTCCTACTCATTTTTTATCAAATTTTTCTTATCATTTTTCAATAAATTTTTCTTTCCACCAAATTTTTCCTAAACCAAATACACACTAACTCTCATCAGCCCCCGTGAAACTTTAAGCTAATAAGTGTAAGCAAATGTTAAACTGACACAACATCAAGTAAACGAACACACAAAAAAATCCTGTGAAATATTAAAAGGCAGCAAGCAAACAGTGAGTGATTTGTTGACTTTCTTCACTAATAATCTGTCTCTGCCAATCCATTCAAAAAGTAATATCATAAAATAAAGTAGAATAACATAATAAGCTCACAAAAGTGTGTTGCTCTTGTTTTAACGGCCACAACACCAATTGCAGCAGCGGACAGTCAAAATTTTCAATAGCAACAACAAAAATTTAGAATAACAAGTTCACCAATAGCAACAGCAGTTTGAAGGTTTGTTGAATTTTCAATACCAGAATATTCGATAGCAACAACCACAACATCATTTGACTAAAAACAACCTAAACCCAACATTCTACTTTACATGAATAAAAGAAGTGATTGGATATTTACGTTTGTTATAACTCACAAACTACTACAACAAATAATAATTTAACTGCCCATAATTGGAAATTACTCATCATGATATCAAGGTCTATATGGAAAAATTATATAAAAAATCAAAATAAATATGTTTCACCATTAAACTGTGGAGCAAAGGGAATTAGAAATGGACAATAACCTATGCTGCCACAAAAACCAGTCAGCAACTATAACATCGTAATCCCAATCATCTTAGCACAACATAAAAGTAGAAAGAAACAGACACGTCAATAAAGAAAAAGGTCTACTTTTAGAAATAACAGCATTTTTGTATTCAAAAGTCAGTTGTTACAAACCGTTAATAACGGTTTTATTAAATAAACTTGCTGTTTCTCACAGCGTTTTGAAAAAATAGCGTAGAGCGGAAACAAATTAAACCGTGGATCGTATCTCATGCTTAGTTTATAGTCACCAAATATATGGTGGCAGTCATCCAAAACGGTCACGGGTTTTTATTCAAAATCAGACGACTGTTCGCCGTTTTATTCTGGATGCAAATTATTGACAGTTCTGGATAAAAATTCTTAAATAGTATAATATAAATAATAAAACAAAAAGAAAAATGATAATTTGTTTAAAAAAATATATCCAACATTACATTCTACGTATGTGCGGTTTGAGTAGTAGACATGTGAGAGTCCTTGGTCGGTGCAAAATGACATACGTGAGCAAGGGTGATGGAATGCGTTAGGGAAGGTGGCACGTGGAATGTGTGGGCCGAGTAACTCTTCTGCGGTAAGGGAGTAGGTACTCCCTCGTACGACGTCGTTTTGATTTATTTTAAAATGATGTCGTTTTGTGTTTTATTCGTACAAAACTGCGTCGTTTCAATACTTTGCATTCAATTCACCAGAATTATTGGATATTCACCAGAACTAACATGATATTCACCAGAATTGCTTATATATTCATCAGAATTGCTCCTATATTTATCAGATTATTTTTTGGTCTTTATTCATTATTTTTGCTTCCATACTCATCAGAATTCATTGGATATTCATTAGAATTGTTTATATATTCACCAGAATTGCTTGTCTATTTATCAGATTATTTTTTTTGTCTTTAATTATTTTTTTTGCTTCCATATTCATCAAAATTCATTGGATATTCACCAGAATTGCTTATATATTCACCAGAACTGCTCCTATATTTATCAGATTATTTTTTGGTCTTTATTCATTATTTTTTGCTTCCATACCCATCAGAATTCATTGGATATTCACCAGAATTGCTTATATATTCACCAGAATTGCTCCTATATTTATCAGATTATTTTTTTGTCTTTATTCATTATTTTTGAATCCATACTCATCAGAATTCATTGGATATTCACCAGAATTACTTATGTATTCAATTGAATTGCTCCTATATTATGAGATAATTTTATGGTCTAAATCCATATCCGCCTCTTTCGATACATGTCTCATGCTCCCGCTTCTCTCCTTCACTTTACCACTACTAGCCTCAAAGGTTCCAAACTTTGCCACACAATAACATTCACATCAGCTCCTAGGACGCGAAAGAACATCCATCCTCCAGCCAGCTCGACGTCTCCAAAATAACATATCCATTTCGAGACCATATCCTCTCAAACAAGAACAAGATTGTATTCTTCTTTGTAGATCAGAAATCAGTAAGATTCGATCAAGCCACCAAATTGTGTACTCCTCATCTTAAAGTTTTAGACCACTGACTGGGGTTGGCTACCATTGTGCCAATGTCTCAAATCTGCCCTAACTCGTCGCTATTGGCCATGGACTACTTCAAACTTGGCTTGACGTTTCAATTCCACACGATATACTGCTCCGATCTCACCTGGAACATCACATAAGCTATATGTAGGCTTTCTCCAATGTGAGAAGAGAACGATTACGGGGGAATGAAGATGGTGAGGGTTTCTTCTTCTCACGCTGCGCGGCTATGATGACTAAGATGCCCGTGTAGATGAAAAACAACAAATTAGGGTTTGCTTTTCCTTTTTATTTTAATTTTTATCAGAATTCTAGTGAATATATAAGCAATTCTGGTTAATATCTAATGAATTCTTATGAATATGAAAGTAAAAATAATGAATAAAAAGACCAAAAAATAATCTGATAAATATAGCAGCAATTCTGGTGAATATATAAGCAATTCTGGTGAATATCCAATGAATTCTGATGAATATGGAAGCAAAAATAATGAATACAAGACAAAAAAATAATCTGATAAATATAGGAGCAATTCTGGTGAATATCCAATGAATTCTTATGGATATGGAAGCAAAAATAATGAAATAAAGACCAAAAAAATAATCTGATAAATATAGGAGCAATTCTGGTGAATATATAAACAATTCTGGTGAATATCCAATGAATTCTGATGAGTATGGAAGCAAAACTAATGAATAAAGACCAAAAAATAATCTGATAAATAGACAAGCAATTCTGGTGAATATATAAACAATTCTAGTAAATATCCAGACATATCTGAAGAATATATAAGCAAAAAAAAAAAAAAGCTTGTTATGTTGTACAGAAAGTTTTGCAAGATGTTGAAGCTGCATTGAATATTTGGCTAAGTCTTCCAGAATACTGTGGTGTCTGAAACAGCAATCCCATTGATATATCATGTTCTTGACCTTTTATCGCTTCAGGTATTTATATAGCCCTTTTCTAATCTAATTCGTTTCTAAATTCTTATGCATATCCTCTGCAGCTTGTCTTTTATTTATATTTATCTATAAACGCCACTGCAAGTACATACTAGATTTCACAGCAACTTGTATAAGTTGCTGATTAAATTTTATAAATGGAGAAATATCCCTGCTGAGAGTTATTT
>NQLW01000082.1:219900-240359 GCA_002312845.1 Kalanchoe fedtschenkoi
AGTGCAAATCAATGGAGTATTGGATAAGTTGCTTGAAGGGAACCCATAATTTACGTCTAGGTTTTGAGCAGAAATTATCTTACGTATTTGCATCAAATAAAGGTTCTTATCGTCATGGATCCTTTATTCGACAGTAGTGCCCAGTTAATTATCTGATGAATATCGATAAGCAAATGTGGTGAATATCGATATATTTTTGATGAATATGGAAGCAAAATTAATGAATTTAGACTATAAAATTATCTCATAAATATATGAGCAATTCTGATGAATATATGAGCAATTCTGGTGAATATCGAGCATTTCTGATGAATATGAAAGTAAAAAAAATAAATTTAGACCATAAAATAATTTCATAAATATATGAGCAATTTTGATGAATATATAAGTAATTCTGGTGAATATCGAGACATTTCTGATGAAGAATGGGGTTTAACACGTTTTATTGTTAAACACAAAAAACGACCTCGTTTTGGTGAAATATGAAATGAAGGCAGACAAGGATTGTATGAAACGACGTCGTTTTGATTAAAATCAAAACAACGTCGCGCGATGAAATAGGTACTCCCGGAGTAAACAAGAATTTATGGTGTGGGCCAGCGTGACATCGGGAATTTTGGGACAGGCGCAGTGCACGTGAAAAAGAGTTTGGTCAACTGTGGTTGGGGTGTAATGTTTGATTTAATTTTTAATAATCGGATTGTGGGTCATATAATTAGATTGAAAGTATACTAAATTACTTAAATTAAGTAGAATTTGACGGCTTTCCGGTTACAATAGGAAATATGATGAGTGAACTAAATATCTTCTTTCTTATAAAACACAAAATTAAACTGTGTGGATTTAAATATAAATAAAATAAAATAAAATCATCAATATATAATATATATATTCAGGCGCTCACCCTTCCACGCACACATTCATTGTGTCAACTCACGCGTAACTCTAGTTAGTGGTGGATCCAGAATTTTTTTTCGAGAGGAGGTAAAATTACATAATCAAAATTTTGGATGAATTTGGAAGGACAAAATTAAAAATTTAGTTGAAATTAAACATATAAATATTTATATATATATATATATATATATATTTACATAGGAATAGGTATTTTTGGTGTGAACAAAAATATTAAGCATACTGAAGTGAACTTTGATACTTTGAGGAGTTAGAAACCCTATTATCTAAAATGGTAATTTTTTTCTTAAATATTTTTGTAATCATGTACTCATTTGTTTTAAAAAATTAAACATGAATCATAGTTTAATTGATTTTCGAATGATTATGATGACTGTTGGAGCCTTATAACTGGATTCGGCAATCGAATTAAATCAAATCGCATTCTATCTAAAATGAATCACAAATAGATTGAACCAGGATCGGTTCTCGCATTTTGAAGGTTAGGTGCAAAATAAAAAATGAGGTCTAAATTAGATTGTAGTGTTAAAGATAAATTTAGAAGAATATAAATAAAATAACAGTGAAATTATTAAAATAATTCTACAGATAAATAAAATATCAAAAAAAATATAAAGAGCAATAAGATGTATTGATATTTTCATCCTGAATCGCTCATTTTCCTCACAAATCCACCCATCCAAATCAATTGGAAACAAAAAAAGTGTCTACTTTCCAAATCCTTCGAACTCCATCTTTAAATGAAATTCAGAAACAATGCTTTCCTCATCTCCTTTCTTTTGTCTCCAAAACTAGTTTTGATAACACTATATATGTAGTGATTCTTGGATAGACTATATTCATCACATGTATCGAAGCATTGAAAAATTAAACAATCATTGATTGGTGATAAAAAAAGTAATTAAATTTTCAGTACACTATGTGACTAGCCAAAATAGCACATGACAATACTTAATTAGTGATATCTAGACTACATGTCCCACCAAGAAATCACACACCTTAATGATATCATTACTGAACTCTTCAAATACGCTTTAGGGTGAGTTTGGTTTGCGGAAGTTTTTGAGAAAAGAAAATTTAAAAGAAAATAAATTCCTCATGTAATCTCTTTTATTTTTCTCTTATTTGATTAGGGATTGAAATTTTTGGAGAAAATACTAAAACATTATTTAATTTAAACAATTTTCTTCTATATTTTCCAACTAGCTTTCCCTTTAGCTCTCGATCTCTAATTTTCCTTAAACCAAACCTCACTTTCTCTCAAATTTTCTTTTCCCCAAAACAAACACAGGCTTACAGATCAATCCCTGATTGATTATTCTACACCAGCTCCCATTGCAGTTCCCGTCCTCTTCAGCCTTCAACAACTATCGATGCATTTGACTTTGGCTTCCTGGAGTCAGCCTCATTGGCAAGTGATGCTTCCTTGGCGGCCTTTGGGATCACCGGATCAGGGCTTGAACAATGGGAGCTGTGGGCAAATGTGACTTATGGTACATAAATGAAGGTGTTGGTACCGGAAGCAAATGAAAGTAAACTGAAAGAGAACAGTGAAAGACAATCTGCCAGAGATCCTTGGACATTGCAGGATCTCTGTTAGAGGCTTCACTTTTTCCTTAACAATCATTTTAGCCACCCTCTTCACTTGCAGTAAAAAATAAGAAACTGAGACAGACAGATCCTATTTGCAGGTTAGGCTAAATGTCTCACATTCTAACACCACCAAGAACATTATCTGTACATAGATTTTGTCTTGTACTACTAATTTTTGTATGTCACTACTTAGAAATCACTAGTTGAGGTTCTTCAATGATTCACTAAAAACATGCCTATTAAAAACTTGTCAACGAGCAGATAACATTTACTTGGTCCGAGCAATTGAATTCTATGACAAGATTTAGTCTCCAATTTCCACATTCATCAGGAGTCAGGACTACGGCACAAAAGGCAAAATCAGTTGAACACATAAATTCCCTATGAACTTACACATCCCAGGATCTTAGGTCCCGGAGCTGAACCATTGCATTTACCTGAATCGCCTTACTACTCCAGGAGGGGTGCGGCTTGGCAGTTCAACCGGAGTCAGGTTACAGCATATATACACAGTACAACAAATGTGCCTCCGACATGACACCTGATGTGCCAAGTAGTCTCAGGCTACTGAGTTCAAGGAAATGTACTGATGAAGGCCAATTGCAAGCATGGGATTGGTAATCTATGGTCGTGGGTATTTGCAGGAAGTTTGACATAAGTAAAAAAGTCTGGTCAGCTAGTCTGAAAGCATCTCTTCTAATTCGGGCTCATCTGTTAGTGTTCCGTCATAATCCACATCAGTTCCATTGAAGATACCTGAATCTTGAAGAGAATTTTGGTCCTCTTCATCCTCAGAGTCAACTAAATCTGGTTCATCCAAACCAATGCCTACTTCAGCAACTTTGGTCAATTCATCATTCTCTTTATCAGATTGTTTTGGTAATGACTCAATCTTTGCCTTGGCTTTTGAGTCTTCACATATGCAGGGTGATGGGTTCTCATGAAATTCACCCCTTCCTGGTCGCATCTCATTTGGCTCACCCATAAATCCTCTTTGGTATCTACGTACTGTTGAGGCAAATGCTTCCCACGTCAGATTCCCTAAATTTGGGTAAAGACGGTAAAGCTTTTTTGAATTTGGTCGAATAGTTGGTTTGTGCCCAAAATACCTCCTGCAAAGTAAATAATTTTAGTTACTTCTCATAAAAGCAAATCAGGGTGACAACTGACTTCCTTTAAGAGACAGATCAACCCATACAAACCTTCGCCCAGCCAACATCTTTGCCATGTTGCCATTGTTGTTTGTAACAAATACATTGCTTTCATCACACACAATGAAATCGAGTGCAGCCATGCGAGAGGAAAATGATGAAAATGGTTCTAGCTCTTCTTTTCGGGCAATAGTCTCTTTTGTGTGAAAATTAGGAAAGAGTTCTTTTAGAGGTGCCAATGTGTCCTCTCCTCCATATACTTCACCTGATGCCACATATATAGGAACATCACTTCCATATCCAAGTGCTCTCATCATCAAACCAACTTCTTTAGGCGTAAGAGGGCATTTTCCATGCCTTCTTTCTTTATCTGGATTAGTAATCTGTGATCAGTTTGAGGAGTCTACTGTCAACCAAGACTGGTGAGAGCCACAGCAATGGACGAGGTATGGTACAAAAACTCTTACATGCAAGGTTTTCCACCGTTTCCTTATTGCACCCAACTCTTTAATCTCCTTTTCACCCCCACCATAGTAGCATCCTGAGAATGCTAGCATATCAGGTTCAAACCTGCAAAACAATCCGATGATTAAAGCACAATTCCAGATTTCATGTTCAACACATTATGAATGCTAGGAATCATGCAAACATTCAGTTGAAATGAGTAACTGATGTGCCACTTTCATCATTTTTTCCCCATTTTGTGGGCTTGTGTAAGTCCTAGACATGCTTGGTGCTGGTTCGTATCGAAGATCAACCAGGATTTGAGTTGAATTGAAACAAGTTGACCTGTGTAAACAATGAAGCAAATGTACCGCAGGTGTAGAGCAATATAATGATTGTTCTTCACCCTCATTCTACGGGCTATCTCCTTTCCCATATTTAGTATTGGATTTGTGAACTTCAGAGCATGATAATTAACTCTGCATCTTAGCTTTTGCAGCTCCGTGTCCAATCGATTGGCGAGCCTATAATCAAACTTCGTAATCTGAATAGCCTGTCAATAGTAAACCAATAAAGATATTTAGTCTCTGCTATCGAATTATAGACCTTAGAGTAGTTATTTCATTAAAAATGCCGTGCTCTTAAATACACATAAGATCCAAAACTAAATACTCCTCGAAATTTTAAATATTCATCCATCATGGAAATGGAAAACATCAAATCTATACTCTATTAGGACGGATAAATTATAACACAAATGCGGAATGTTATTTAGCGTAGGAGCCTATTTGTGCTGATATTATTTTGTTCCAGTGTAATTGTTTCATGACAGCACTCTCGTAGAACCCTCATGATTTTTTTATGTATATATTGTGTTTTTATCTTGGTAAAAATATTATAAGGAATGCTAAAGCCCTCACCACTTATCAAATAGAAATTATGACCTGGAACCGAGGCTAGTAAAACACTGCAACTTGCGTTTAATATATATTACGTCACAATTAAATCCTTACAAGTCCGGATAGAGTATATAAAATCTTTGGGAGTTTAAAGAAACAGTCGAACTATCAGCTTTCAGTAATTTGCCTCCCGAATCACTAGTAAGTCCCCCAAAAGTTAAATCTCGAAATAAATGAGTCAGTAGACATTTGGTACCACGGCATTTTCATCAACCTTAAATGATCATCCATTGTAAGGAAAATACATGAGTCACATGTGCTATCTTAGGCAAAAAAAACCTTGATTTTACTGATATAATAATAACGTGCTGCTCAGATATGTAAAAAATGTCATAGAGAAATGAGGAAGCAACTTACATGCCTTTTCAAAAGCACAGGTAAGACTCTGTTCTGGTAGCACTTAGCATTGCATTTCCTCGGAACACGCATGTTATGCGGAGTCCAAGTCTTTCCGCCCCTTTTAGGAAGTTTCTTTATGATTCTGACATCCTTTGAAAGATATGATATAAACTGCTCAACGTCAAATATCTCTGAAAAGTCACTGCATTTCCAAATTGAGAGGTTGGTAATTTCATTATCTTTACGATATAGTACAGAATTGTAAATGTTGCCAGTTCTTTTGAAATATGGAATGCCAGATTTTTATGTAAATAAGACAATGAATAAACCTAGAATCTTTCCAGAAAGACTTCTGGTCGAGTTTTGGGACGACAAGAGTAGCATTCAATATGCGTGCAGCAACAACGGCATCTGTTATCTGTCATAATATTGGTGAGCTTCTGGCTGTAACTAGTATAATACAATTCCATGAAAAAGTTATAAATGACAAATATGCAGTTTATATGCAGCAGTGCACAGAAACATATGAAGTGATTGATTCATAGAGGGCATGTTTAACTGATAACAGGCTATACTGTTGTTAAGAGTTTTTAAAATGACTTTTCTTTCATTGCTAAAGATGATACTGCTCTTTCGTAGGTAAGCATGTTATTAATAAATTTACTTTTTCAGCACAGTTTTTTTAGATCTCTTTTGTGTTATAAAAAATTTGAGTTCATTTCAATGAACTTAACGTTCTCTCACAAAAAAAAATTCAATTTCATCTCCATTTATGCTGAAGAAAACACACCCTAAGTAAGTGGTAATCTAATTTAAGGAAACAAACAAGGAACAAAGAGTTAAAAAAAAAACATGATATTCAAACCTTCTCAAAAGGATTTGTATTAGCAATTTTAACACCATGAATTTTTCGAAAGAAAGAAGATCCAAAGACAAACCCCAGTCCTTTGTTGATTCAGGCCTCCACTAGTGGCTATCAGCAAATAGCGATTAGGTTGAGTGACTTTATCAGCTTCTGTAACATTCAAAATGGCAGAGTCATTACACATACCATGGACAATAAATTTCCATTTGATTATGACCTTTAACTATTCTAATCATCAGAAGCAGAAAGGAGAACTTTGGCCCTCAGAAAGCAGCATTTAATCTGCGACTTACTTGCTAGTGAACAAAACGAGCAAAGGCAATATAATACATCACTAGACAATAAATCAAGCCAATGAACATTAAGTAAATTAACACTGAAAAGAAAAAACTGGCGAGTGACCACCAATATTTGCTTACTAGTTGATGACAACACATGACATAGACAAAACTACAAATTGCATACAGTTTAACAAATACCATAAAACAAAATCTGAAATCAAATACAATTTTACCTTTCATGCGAGGGATCAACTATATATATGCCAAAAATAGTAAATGACACATTGTAGTAATGTAGTGTAATACAACATACATCGACTTCACCTTGTACACTATTGATAACTACCTAATAAGCTTGAAATCCAACAAATGTCTCATTATGGTACACTAAATTCAAGAAAATTGGGTTGGGTGATTGTTGTAGCTTCTGGTTTAGGTGAGGGGCTAAACAATCAATACCAATATCTGCTACTTTACATAAAGACAAACAAAACACAAGTCTAATAGATCAAAGGGAAAAGTACGAAAAAGGGGTGCGTACTATCACCACTTGCAAATTTAAGGCATTACTATCCCCAATTTGCAATTTTAAGGTATTTCATTTTTGGCCCCACATCTGTAATAACACTAACTTCAATTACATCCACTATATTTTTATTATTTTCAAATCAATCCGGCCACAAGATTAGGGAGAAATAGAATTGTTATTGTGTTAAATACACTTTTGTGGCATCTTCAAACTACTTCCTTTTGTTATTTGCGAGTCATCTTTTGGGTGATATGTATCGTAAAAGTCTCATTGTTTTGTAATACATTGAATTTCACAGGAAGTGTTTATCGATTTATATGGTTCAATTATACAATTATGGTATTCGCATGAAGTGTGGTAATAATAATTTTGAAAATTAGTGGGGTAAAATTGTTGGATCAAATGTTATTAAGGTAGGGACTGATTTGAAAATAATAAAAACATAGTGGATGTAATTGAAGTTATTGTTATTACAAATGGGGGGCCAAAAAAAGAAATATCTTATAATTGCAAATTGGGGATAGTAATGCCTTAAATTTGCAAGTGGTGATAGTACGCACCCCCTTTTCGTACTTTTCCATAGATCAAATATGCAGGAACTTATCAAGATGAAGGAATATTAGCAAGATGAACTAGTCAAATTGAAAACTAAGAACTAGGACTGTTCATTCACCAGTCAAAATCTGCAGTGGAGCACCTCTAATAGGCATAGGGGCATAAAACCAGCTCACTAATGAAGAATCCAGAACATATAATACAACGAGCCAGCAGATATCATGAATCTGAGGACGTAACTAGCACAGTAACACCTTGACAATTTTTTCTAATTCATGTATATCGAACTGGATCATATAAACTCACAATTATTATAATACTTCATCCATCTAGGTAGAGCATCATTTGACCAAATATTAAAATACAAGAATGCAAAGATGAGCTGAAATACTAACTTGCAAACTTATTGCTAGCATTACTGCATCCGTGATAGAAATCCGCATTCCTCGACTTCCATACATTCCGATCTGGTCTCCTTCCTTCACTCTGCATTTAAACAACAAACCAAATCCAAAAGAAGAAAAATCATGTTTTAATATGAAACCATACCCTAATGAACCAAATAATTTTTATTCAGACACATCAAAAACAGATTTTTTTTTCAAATTTGACTGTTTTGCTTCGTTCACTATCATTTGTGAACCCCCGCTTGGTTTTTTTTTCCATTCTGACCTTTTCGCAGTTCCGAACTGCGAAAATCCCTATTATTTTCGCTGTTCGCAACTGCGAAAAGCTCCCATGTAATTTTCGCAGTTACAAAGTGCGAAAATCGTAAAGATTTTCGCGGTTCCGAACTGCGAAAATTGAAACCCTAAAAAAATTTCACGTGGATATATGATTTTTCGCAGTTGTGGTCTACGAAAATCATATGAAGCTTTTCGCGTTGTGAACAGTGAAAATAATAGGGATGAACTGCGAAAAGGTCAGAATGGAAAATAAACTAAGCAGGGGTTCACAAATGATAGTAAACGAAGCGAAAGAGCCAAATTTGAAAATAAATCTCAAAAACCACAGCATACCAACCACCAATTCAAACTACATAAGTAAATAAACCTCACCGGAACACGAAATACAACTCCTTTATCCGTCACTGCCCTAGCCTCATCCTATCACCATCAAAAATCCAAAACCCGTAGTCGTGCAATTAGGCATAAATTCCACATCACGATTCTGAGCAATCTGATAGGCGAAATTTACCGATTTCTGTCGTAAACGGCGATGGAGACCCTCGTCGTCGTCGCTCGGATAGGGAGAGAGGAGACCGAGGACCAGAAAAAGTACGATGACGGCGGCGGATACGGCGGCGGCGAGATAGCGGATTCGGTAGTAGTGATGTTGCTGTCGCCGGCGATGCAACGCCATTGATTCACTGATGAGGTCTTAAAATGGGGACCGATGGTGGAACTCGGTTTATATAGCGGGTGTAGTATTCGGGTCAAAGCCGGGCCGGGCGGCCCGCGTGATCCATTGGCGGAGTCACCAGATCAGATAGTCAAAGAAGGTCCGTCAGCAATGGATTGAATTAATTTTTAGATAATTTTATCCTTCTCAAATAACATATATGTTTTTTATTCTATAAAAAAAATAACAGATGTTTTTTTAAAAATTATATTAAATTAAACTCATTTAAATTGAAGCTTATGCTATAAAAATATTTTAAAATTTGTGCAAAAAATTTGCTACAAATGAATATTTAGTAATAAATTAAGGTATGAAATTTTATTCATATTTCCTCCCACACAATATTCTTTGCCTCTGTTCTGGATTTATGAGCTGCAGAATCAATGTAGTCAGACTGTCATTTAGAAAAAATTTAAACAATTGTATGCATATCATTGCATAAATTTATTAGCCTAAGATCCGCAAAGCAGGTCGGATGCTTTTATTGGCAAAAGAAATGTAAGGGCAGCCGTGGCGGACCGTGTTCATGTTAGTGGGGTCATAATGATCCCGTTTTTTATGTCTTTTTTTAGGTTATAAAGTTTAAAAATAAATATATGTAACTTTTTAAAAATCAAAATGATCATTCTCAAATTAAAAATATACGGTATATACAGTAATATAACTTTTTTATAAGTAATCACTCTTAATATTTTTTCTGTATCCACCCCTAACGGATAGCCAATAGCGGATCCAGAAATATAATTAAGTGGGATCAACAAAAGTAATCTAAATAATAAATTGTATACATATGCTTAATTAATGAATTTATGTTTGAAGTATCATACTTAGTCCTCAAATTGTATCTAAATTACATTGAATTTAAGACTGTAAATATGAAGTTTATAATTTTAAAGAATCAAAATTTTATTTATGTATATTATAAATATTAGAAAATTTTTGTACTAAATTGAAAATCGGGCGGGGTCAAATGACCCCCCTCGACCTCCTTTGAATCCGCCAGTGCAGATAGCAATAATATTTTTGGGCAGATTGCTATATGAATTGAAGAATCATATGACAGTTTCCGGTAGATCAAGAGACACAAAATGCAGTAAGAATACAAAGCTACAAAATCCATTCGGTCCTAAAGCACTTGATGAATTTGGTTGAAAAGTATACGTTAAGCTCTTCGTAATATGGATTGACACAAGACAAAAAATTGTCATGAAGTATTAACGGAATCAGAAATTTTATTTCAGGGTACACAAAAAAGTAAAATATGTTATTGAAATGATTTTGACTTAAATGAATATAAAAAAAGTAAAAAGAACAATACTTTTAGGCTGAATTAAGATAGATAACACTATTTTTAAGCTGAACTCTAGGTAAAAATAAGAAATATAGTATTTTTAAGTTAAATTGGATATAAAAATATAAAATATATTATTTTTACATTGAGTTAAGAATAGTTTGGAATCAATTTGGGTGGACAGCTGTTCCCACTATCCACTGAATGGTACCGCCACTAACTGAAAGTCATCCTAGAATATAATCAAACAACTAATAAAAGGAAGAAGAAACATGGCCGAAAATTATTTATATGCTTAGTACCTAGGAGGTTTAAGTTATTTCAAGCCCAAACTTAGGCTACTTAGTACTAATGAGGGTATAGCTAGGAAGGATCCCAATATATATGATGTCTACAAGGCAGTGAAGATGGGGAAGCAGAAGAATAAGGGCATCGCCGAGCCAAGATGGACCGCTACTTGGTAACTTCATATGCTTAGTACTAATGAGATTTAGGTTGTTTCAAGTCCAAACTTGTGATGTTTTAGTTTTAGTTTATAGTCATTTTAGGATATAAATTACACAAATTTACTTCATAGGATAGTTTAGCTTGATTAGTTTCAAAATCTTAAAATTCAAGTTCTAATGTTGTTTGAGTTAATTTTAACGCAAATTAAGCATATAATATATATAATCATGATTCTTGTGCTATTTTCGAGTTTTGAAACCAAACTAATTTCAAAATCTTAAAAACTAAATTATAATAGTGTTGGATTTATACTAAAATAATAATAGTTCTTGTGCTATTTTTGAGTTTTTGAAACTAAACTACTTCGAAACCTCAAAAAAATCAGTTCTAATGTTGTTTAAGTCAAACTTAGCTCAAATTTAGGATTTAAACTATACATACATGATTCTTGTACTTTCTTGAGTTTTTGAAACCACTCTAGTTTCAAAATCTCAAAAACCAAGTTCTATGGTGTGTAAGTCCATGTTAGCCCAAATTTAAGATTTAAACTAAACAAATATGATTCTTGGAATTTGTATTATTTATATATTACATTTGTGTTTTTTATTAATCAATCTTATTTAATTCTTAGTTACAGACAGATCTAGACATGCATATTTCGTCCAGGGAAGTTGAGAATCCCTCATTTGCTTCACTTCCACACAGTAAAAGAAGTGAGGGTATGGGACGATGTCTTTGGGGAGTCTCATAACATCTACCCGCTTCATGATCTAGGCATGTAGAATTCCCAGTTCTTGAAGATGGTCAGAGGTTCCCAGGACTTCACTGCTGCATCTTTCATGGAGAAGAGTTTTCGAAGTATAGGCGAGGATTCAGTTAAAGAGAAAGACGACACATCTGAGGTAAAGACAGTGGCCATGTGAGCCCGATAGATCTAATTGGTGCACCTACAAAGCTAACTGGTGGAGGTACCGATGCAACTCCTGCCTAAGGGGTCAAAATTTCCTGGAGCCTAACTGCTGTGAGAACACCCCACTCCCTCTGAGGCTTAGCCCAAACTTAGGATACTTTTATGTTGTACACGAAATGATATTTGTAAAATATTAATATTTTGTGTTATAAATTTTTTCTTCAAATCTTGTGTTTTTGTAATGAAAAAGTCTAACACGAAAACATGTATCTAAATTTTTAGAAAATGTAAATCAACAAATATTTTTTAAATAAATAAAAAATTTCAAAAGTTATCCGTAAAGTGGTTGGAAACTGATCGAACTTCGTCAACATTAAAAATTCCTGATAAGTGGTCAGAAATATTTATGAGTGGAAAAACTACAAGAAGTTTGCTGGAAACTTAAAATCTGCGAGTTGTTGCCAACTAATTGCAATTTGCTTGGAAGTTTCAACCAGAAACTTGTCACAAACATTTATATAAGGTGTCGTTCTGGATGAATTTTTTAGGTTGAAAGTGGTCAGAATTTTTTCAGCAATCCATCTTTCGGTAATGTTTTGGTCATAATTTTAGCCAAATTTATGGCCAGAAAAAGGGTTTTTTTTTTTAATGAATCACTCCAACACAATTCAATACTTACATATATTGTGATCTCGGTCGAGAATTTTAAGAAACCATCTCAATATTAAAGTTAGAGTGCATTAAGTTTCATTTGTAAAGTTGGATTGTCATTTTCTAAACCATGAGCTATTCAACACCATTTAATTTGATTCCGTATCATTTAATCACCCCACTATTTCTCCAACTGTGAACTCGCCGCATCGAGCTATTCCACCAACATCATCAATCAGTACTACTCCATCACCTCAGCACTCTCAAAATTACTACAAGAATAGATGCGTCGGTTGAGATCCTCCATTTGGAGGGCCAAAATGACTCTCCATCAATGGCTTCAAATAGTTGATCTTACTCTCAATTCCATAATCATGAGGTCATTTAACATCAAATTTTCACTTATGTAATGTCACTTCAACAAACATGGTGTACTATAGCCTACCTCAGGTTGGCTATTCTTATTACAAGTGATTCCCGAGAACAATAGCTATACATCACATGATTCAGAATATTATATGTTTTCATCAAGTGAAGCGTACACGAGTTTGGAAAGGGTTAGATTACAAATGGTAAATATTTAATAGTTTTCATGTTGTTTTAATTCTATTTATACTCCTTTTGTACCCTTACAATTAAATGCCTAGTATCTTAAGTGTTCCATCTCTCACCAAGTCTTTATTATTTATTCATAAGTTAACAAATGATAATAATATTGAGGTGACATTTCACCTTTTGATTGTGTTGTAAATGACCGTGCAACTAAAACTCTGTTTCTTCGAGGAGCTAATAGAGATACATGTGATTCATTAGTCTTATTTTGTTTTATTTTACGTATGTATCAGCTAATTCGGTGGAAAAAGTTTTCTTTATGATATGAGATCATCATCTCAGTCATCCTGATGTCAATTGTTTAGAGCACATTATTAGATCAAGTCAATTACTTGGTTATAAATTTGATCCTTATTCCAGGCATTGGTTAGGGAATTCATCACGTATCTCTTTACATTCCAGTAGTTCAGGTGCCTCAACACCCTTAGAGTTAATTTGTAGTGATATTTGAAGTCCAACTCCAATTTTATTTATGAAAAATGCTACAAATTTTTTTTTTCATATTTGTTGATGATTTTAGTCATTTTACATGGTACCATCCTTTATTCTTGAAATCTAATGTTTATAATTTTTTTTGATGTTAAAGACCTTTGTTGACTATCAATAAGACAGAAAAATCAAAATGCTCAAACTGATTGGGTTGGTGAGTTTCGTGCTCTTTCTCACTTCTTGAACCCCCATGGCAATTGACATTCGACATCAAGTTGCTTGTATACACACTCATAAACAACAAGATCGTGTAGATTGTCGTCTTAGACAAATTGTGAAAACTTGGCTTCCTCTTATAGCCCACAGTTATCTTCCTCAACAATTTGACACTTTACATGTGAAATTATTATTTATTTGATTGATTGTATGTCTTCATCACCAATTCAAAATTACTATGTTTCACTTTTTATTATTTATGTTATCCTTTTAGTTATCCTTATAACCATCATGTTCACTTCCATGTGTCTTTCTTGGATTTTGTTTATATTTTAATGCCAGTATGGTGATTATTGCTCATCATGCTCACTTTATTAGACAAAATTTTCATATAAAATGAGTGATGACTTATGTCATTCTGATTGTGAAAACAATTCTAACAGGCCTCCTTCTTTCACTCTTTTAGATCTCCATCTTTCCTATAGGATGTTTCTTTATCTTAACATTTACATAATGCGTCATCTCATCCTGAGCTTCGTAATGAAGGACGGAAGATCCCACTTGATCCATCACACTAATCTTCTCTTGAGTCTAGTGATGAAAACTCATCAGTAGCCCTATTTCCATCATCACACCATCCTTAGTGTAACACTACTGATCATGCACAAACTCCTCAACCGAACATCAATCTCCCACATATACTTCTACCTCACCATCATCACCACCTCTAATTTTATCTTCCCAATTTCCTTATATCCATTAAAAGTTACCACCTTCAAAATATTTAAATCTTCCATCTATAACTCAATCTTTTATATCGACTTGGCTAACATTCCTACTTTCTTTAGCTAAGCTACTGCAATTAAGGAGTGGTGTACGCTATACAAATAGACAAATGATTTGATGACTAATAAAACTTAATCTTTAGTCCCTTTCAGCAGAGAACGAATATTATTGGCGCTTAATCGGTATACAGAATTAAAAGAAATGTTGATGGTACCGCAAGAGATGGATTTTGATGAGATTTCTATTCTTGTGGCAAAACTAGCAACAATCCACATCACACTTTGTATGACATTATATCATGGCTTGATAATCAATCAGCTAGATGTGAATATTGTTTTTCTGTATGAATTTTTAAATAAGGATGCTTATGTGGCACAACCACCTGGCATTAATATTGCTCGACCAAGGCACATATGTAAACTTTATCATTCTGTATATGGTCTTCGCCAGACACCGGGGGCGTGGTTTCATTGCCTTTTCAATTTGTTACTTATGCTTGGATATGTGGGATATTGCATAAATATGTCTATATTCATTTTACTCCGTCATCTATTAAGATATTTATGCTTGATTATATTGATATAATCATGACCTAGAGTTTCTCTGAGGGTGTGATCGAGTTGATTTGATGTCTTGGTTTAGAACTTTCGCTTGAAGATTTGGGGACATTATACTTTTTGGGGCATTAAGGCTCGCTTCAACTGCTCTGATTCGCATCTCTCACTACACCGATACATTAATGATATTTTGACTTGAGATGGAATGACAGAATGAAAACCTCTCCATTCATCCATCACTGTCGGTACAATCTTTATTAACACGAGAGAAACGTTTTTGAATGCTACGCTTTATACACAATTTGTTAGGTCCTTACAGTATCTTATAGTCACTCCTTCAGATATTGCATTCGCATTAGCAAAGTGTGTCAAATCATCTACTCACCAACAACTACATATTGGAGTGTTGTAAAACATATCCTCTACTACCTAAAGAATATGGTCTCTCACGGACTACTATTACATGATTACCAAGTGCACAACATCAAGTATTCTTATACTATGATTAGGCAGGTTGTATCGATCATTATCGGTCTGCTTGTGCATTTATTATATGTCTTGATCGAAATTTGATATCTTGAGTTTCTAAGAAGTAAAAGGCAGTTGTTAGCTCTTCGACTGAATCAGAGTATAAAAATAGTCAACGCCGCCGCCGAATGCCTACGAATTCTCTCCTTGCTCTTGGTGCTTCCTCTTCATCTTTTCCTATTATATGGTGTGATAATATTGAAGCCATTTACTTATCTTCAAACCTTGTATTTCATACGTAGAGGAAACACATTGAGAATGAATATCACTTTGTGTGCGAGATGGTTTATAAGGTTATTAAAAATATAATTATTATCCACACAAGATCAATTTGCAGATTCTGTCACAAAGCTATTTACAGTACCTCTTTTTGAACTTCTTCGGAACAAGCTCCAAATAGCTTCTAACCCTTCAACTTGCGATAAGATATTAAATAAAATTTAATGAATCTCCCACATTTTATGTAATCTAAGAAAGTATTTAGAATTATTGTTATAGAATACAAACTATTCTTCTTGTATTATAGGAATATGCTAAGAATATTTTTTTAACATTACACAAGTTATCTAAAATAGTGCGAATTCTATTTTTATAGAGCATAAGATCGATGTATATAAAAGAGTAGTTGTAATCCGTTGAAAAAGTTTTTGTCAAGTCGTAATTAGATAATAAATTTTTTAAATGAGCATAAGCTATCCCTTTGCAAAATTTGCATTTTCCTTTAAAAAAAATTAGTACTCAATTATTTAATGGGAAAAATCTTCTTCAAGAGAAAACTTTACTACTTGCGCACGTGAAATTACTTTTACTCTTATTTGTCCATTAATTTTATGTTCATAATTTAGATTAAAAATATCATATCGAAAAAATAAATAGAGTATTTTGTAAATAGTTACGTAAGTGAGGTTACATGTGCTACTTCTCTCGTTTCCTTTTTTATGATGAACATTTCAATTAGTTAGTTTGATATAAATGGATATGTGAGGGTGAATGGTAATTTTTACATGCTTATGTAATAAATTCTTATCCCGTGACAATAAATCAAAGCTTATGACAGGCGGAACCACACATAAACTTCAATAAAAATTTATTCAATATGAATGAAAATGTATGAATATTGTGAGATTACATGACACAAATTATGTGAAACGATAAAAAAACATACCCTTCATGGTAATTTGTTTGGTCTTTTAGGGAAGGCAAGGCTCCCCATGGTCTTTGCTTTCTCCCCCAGGATAACTTTTTGTGTCTTTTCAGCAGTATTCTAAAAAGCGTTAGGCGGTGTTAGTTAAGCGGTGTTAGCCAGTGAGCACAACGCCTAGCGATTAATCGGTTAAATTGGGATTAATCGGAACGATTAATTGGACAGTTAATTGAAGTTAAATATATTAATTATAAATATATATGTTTAAAAACTATTATTTTTATAAAAAATTAAGTCGAACAATTAATCGGATAGGTGACTAGGCATAACGATTCAACACCATCTAGTGATTAATCGGTTCGGGACGAGAATTTTTAGAACACTGCTTTCCCGTATATGTTTTTGGCAAGTCTCCGGAAAAAAATTGTTTTCAGAAGTCATATAAGGCGGCAGGTGGCTGCGGCAGAACAGGATTATCTCTTCGGCACTCGCATCACATCCATCCTTTAGCTTCACAAATGCGCAAGTGGAGACGCACAGACTCTATATCAACAGTGCTGACACTTTCTCCCCTGGAGGATACGATGATGTCTTTTGAACGATTATTAACCTCTATGTAATTGTCAGGGTGTTTCACTGCCAAGTCCCTAGTTCTAAACCAACCCCCTTCGAATGCTTCCTTTGTTGCTTTCAGATTTTTCAGATACCCATTCATTATAGAGTTACCTCGAAACATAACTTCACCGATTAGTTTCGCATCAGCAGGGACGCTTTTCATTGTAATAGGATTTTTTACGTCGACTTCATCCATGCCAACATGATTCAGCCCTTGACGAGACTTGAGCTTTGCTTGCTCTTCCCGAGGCAAGGAGTTCCACTCGGACTTCCATGCCAGACCGTCCCGGGACCAAATGTTTCTGTTGATCCGTAAGCATGAGTGACTATAAATCCAAGCTCATCCATTTTGAGCAGCACTTGTGGAGGGGGTGGGGCACCACCTGTAATCACTATCACTTTACCCGGAAAGAGCTTTCGCTCCTGATCGAATGCATTCGTTAAAGTGTTCAGAACCGGAGGCGCGCCGCCCGTGTGTGCGTCACGCGATGCTCAACAATATTATCAAATACCGCTCTTGCAGTGACTTCTCTTAGACAGATATTAGTCTTCCTTGAGCAGCCACACCCCATGTGAAACACCATCCTTTACAATGGAACATGGGGTCAGTCCACAAGTAGACAGGCGTCAACCCCATCTCGTTGATAAGAATCGTCGATACGGAATTCAGATATGCGCCCCTGTGGCTATAAACAACACCTTTGGGATTTGGTGTCGTGCCGGACGTATAACTAACCGTTATCGGATCTCATTCATCTTTTGGTCTAACAATCTGGAAGTCCAAATTGCCCGTTTCTAGAAAACTTTCGTATTCCAAGTTTTCTATATCAGAAGTATTAACGTGCTGCTTTGGGTCACTCTCCGCAATTAAAATCAGAGTCGGCACCTTAATTCCTTTGGCAGACAGAATGTCAAATGCCCCTCTAGCAATAGCGATAAACTGGTAATTAGTGGCGGGAGTAGAAATTTTATTTCGAGGGTAGAAAATTTTTTTTTTTAAGCTTTTACAAAAATAAAAAATATGATATTTTTTTAAGTTTATTGGGGTACAAATTTTTTTTAAGCTAGCTGGGGTACAAAAATAAAAAATTTAATATTTTTAAACTTAATTAGAGTATAAAAATTAAAAATATATTATTTTTACACTAAGAAATAAACAGTTTGATCTGGATGGACAGCTGTCTCCCACTGTCCACCCAATCGAATCGCCACTGGTAATCAACTAAGATCACCTTCGCCTCTAAATGTCCCAACAGATCTGAAATCATCCCGGAATCTCGACTCATGTTAAGGACACATAGGACCGCACCCGCCGTCGGAACCCCAAATTGAAGCTCATACAATGCTCCGAATATTCGGAGCCAATGCTGCAACCTGCTCAAGAAAGTAAAAAAATCTTAATTAAAATTTTTTTCCACGTAGAATTGTCGGATCCACACTCAAAACCAATTGGTAATGAGTGGGGGAGCCCAACCATATATAAGGATTGCTTAAGAGCTTCCACTGGGCGATGTGGGATAATACCACTATGCTCAACACTCCCCCTCACTTGCGAGGACCTTTGTTAACCTCGACAAGTGGGACCTCGTGCGGATCTAGTTAACCGTCACGGGCATGTTCTAAGAGTGCGGCCAAAACCCGCTCTGATACCATGTAGAATTGTCGGATCCACACTCAAAACCAATTGACAATGAGTGGGGGAGCTCAACCATATATAAGGATTGCTTAAGAGCTTCCACTGGGCGATGTGAGATAATACCACTATGCTCAACAGGTCCTGTTTTGTTGCACTTAATGAGCTCTATTAAGAGGTGGTCTCTTAATACATTAAGCATTAAGTGAACCAACCTTTTGTTTTTTTTATGCTGAATTATTTTTTATAAAATCTGATTCATTTCTGGTTAATTCTACCTCTTATTCGATCAGAGATACCAACCATTTAAAAAAATTATATTATACTTAAACCTAATTTCATCTCCTGTCTTCAACCGTGGAAGCTCTTCCAATCCGTCGAAGAACTTCCAATCCGTCGAGGAACTCCATCTGCACCTCGAAGGGCTGGATCTCGAAGAACTTCCTGTTATCTTTCCAGCTGCTCGGAGAGAATCCTCTCTTCGGGCCTTCTGCTTCAACGTGAGTATCCCAAGCTTTACTAATTTTCTGTTTTTATTTTTATTTTTAACATAAAACTGTTTGGTTATCACATAAAGCCATGTGTCGCCGAGTGGGATCCAAAGCTGTATAAATATGGATTGAAGACGGAGTTCAAAACCTAGCAGGTTCCACTTCATCATCATTCATCTGTTTCTTCAGCGCGCAGCTTGGATAGAAGAAGCAGACAATGGTTGAGTTAGCTCAGGCGGAGGAATGAATCATGAACATGAACATGCATAATAAGATCAAGGGGCATCAGCATCGCCATGCTCATGGGCATGGTCATGACTGGAAGCATCATGGAGATGTTGCTTATGGCGTTTTGACAGGTCATCCTGGTGGAGTGGTGGGAGGGAGTGAATTTGTGATGGTTTTGCACAGAAGGCATCATCATCATCATTACCATCACGGCGGGATGACCGAATCAGCACCTTACCATGGTGGAAATGAGCAGCAGCAGGGTTATCATCACAGCCGCAGAGAACAATATGGGCCTCGTGGCCACCGGGCAGCGCGTGAAGGTCTACTCCTCAACAAAACACCAGCAGCTACAAGAACAAGGAGTCATTTCTAGAAGTGTGTTTGATTTCCAATATGATGTTTTTGTCTATGGTTTCTTTTCTGTCTTGGTTATATATAGCTTGGACAATAACAAGACAGTAAGATGATGAAGATATAATGCATATGTTTTACCAATTTTATGTGCCGACTGGGAGCATCATCGTACCTGCTTCTGTGTCTTTAATTATAAGATCGGAGGGAGCCGACTAGATGTGACTGTGGATGGTTTGTCTTCAGCTCAGCAGATTCATGTGGCTGGGCTGGCCTAGAAACAGAAACAGGGCGCTGCTAACCCCTTTAGTTTTGTCATTTCCTGAAAGATGAAGTAATGAACCTAAACAAATATCTACTTCCTTTCGTTTGTGCTTATTCTACTGTCGATAATAGGCATTCAAGTCTAACAAGAAGAAGGATGAGCATCATGTCTAATGACTGTTACATACATATGATCTGCGAGCCAAGCAAATCTAGACACTTGTCTTGACACATTTTCATGCTATTTGTCATTTTCTTATATGTTTAAAAC
>NQLW01000082.1:240464-254420 GCA_002312845.1 Kalanchoe fedtschenkoi
GATGAACTAGTTCTTTATTAAGTTATATCATCAATTATAATATTAACATCCTAATTAAGTTACATTGTTCAATTCAACATAGATCAATTCAGATTAGGTAGTAATTAGAGAAAATTACAAAAAAGACATGTACTGAAGTGAAATCATAAATTGATTAACTACACAATAGTTCAGAATTGAAAATTTCCTCAAAAAAGTAAAATACGATATTAATATCTGTTAAATTTAAAAATATGACAAGAACGGAGATCCTTTACTACTAAGCAAGGATACCGCCATCAAAAACCATGGTGATTTCGAAAAGATAGAGGTGTTTTAGAGAAAATATAGGTGGTTTCTTATTTAGTAACCAATTAAAATTTGGCACGTGTCAATTAATATACTACAATTTTTAAATTTATACATGGTATATAATGAGTGGTCATAAAACATAGCAGCAAATGACTTTGTAGCTCCTATTAAGAATCCGTATTACAAAACATGTCTTCTTCATACAATTTTCTCTAATTACTTCCTAATCTGAATTAATAAGGGGTCGAATTAATAATTTACAACAACTTTTTAAATGAAAACTATATTTATAAACTATGAGTTTCTAGATTTAAATTTGCAATTGAGAACTGGCTTTTATCAATATAACAACTTGCGGCTTACAACTTCTTTTTGTATAAATCTTTAATTTTTTCTTAATTTCAATGGCATCCTGGCTATGAAGAAGCTTAAATCCAACTATAAAAGCTGCTCACAACCAAGCACTAGCTCTGGCCTTAAATCTGCATTCTAAAATTCGATTGTGTTGGGGAAACGGAATTGAAGCTTGGGTTATCTAGAATGAACAGGGCATGGCCAATCTGGTACACAATTAAGAATTGTTTACATTTACTTCCACTAGTCCCATAAGGTGAAATTAGATGAAGAGTAGAATCATGTTAAGTCATTCGAAATCTGGAAATAAAATAAATCAGCTGAAATTACATGTTTTACATGTAACAGCAGATTTTGAAAAAGAAAAGAACAACAATATTCATGTAATTTTTGTGGCTTAAAAACTGAATAAATATTTTTTCAGTGATTATATAGAAAATTCCAACAGAGTGTTAGTCTGATGGTTGAAGTACTGTCTAACAATCTGTAACAATGAACAAACACCGGCTGTTTTGTGGTCTTCCTTGGAGCGAGCGGAATTTTCAATTTTTGCTTGTTGTAAAATCAGTTGACGTATGCACTCCCTGCTCGAAGCCCCCTGTAAATACCCTTGAAATAAAAAATGCATATCAACCAGATGATAACTTACCAGTAAAATGACGCAGATTATATAAAAATGCTTTCGAAAACCCAAAAAAATAGTGTCAACTAAATTGTTGAATCTCAAATCACTAGTTTCACTAGCTACTTGTGACACATATTTCTCAAAGTGAAAGACGGGTGTTGCAGCCATCAGGTAAGTGGTTCGGTAGTAAAGAGGGTGAGATGTGAATCATGACAATCTCCACGATCAGAGTTCAAATTTCCTTGATGATAGAGTGCATGCGATATAATTTACATTTTAAAAAAAATTAAAAAAAAAGATGGGTGGGATAGAGCTATAGCAGGAAGGCCAGGAGCCACATGAAGCAGCCCTTCATGAGGTTTGTTGTCCATAAATGGTTTGATTCTAGAATGAGAGAAGCTCTGCTGAACAGCAATAGCATGAAGGTTTCACCCACATTACAAAAACAAAATCTGTAATTCCAAACTGGTTTTCTGTTTAAATTTTCGACAAAATGCATCCAGAAAGATCCGTCAACGATGAATAAATTAATTCGTACCGTTTTGGGTAGACATCTCTGCAGCTATATTGATGGCAAACTTCTATAATCCAACCTGTAATATGTTTACTATTTATAAAATTCAGCAGCCTGATCAATCTCCATGGCAGCACAATCCAGTGAGTGCAGGACTGTACCATGGTAAACTTCAGGCCCCTTGTTCAAGGAAATCAAAACATAAGTGAAACCCAATCATTAGTTAGATTTCAATTCAATCAAGAACCGTGAGCCCGGTTTGGAACCCGAATGCACCCAACAGGTCTGCTACGTCTGGTCCCTAACATTATTTGCATAACAATCACTACTATGCCTCTCAGACAGCTCTAGCCACAGTAACCCAATGGTACCAAGATTTAACATTACACTTCTTCATTAAAATGTACCTGAGCAATAATGTTTCATCACAATTTGCCGGCAGTCCTTTTGGGAAGGCTCCCCATGGCCTTTGCTTTTTCCTTGAGGATAAATTTTTGTGTCTTTCCAGTAGAAGTCTTTGGCAATTCTTCAAAAACAATAGTTTTCGGTGTCATGTAGCCTGGCAGGTGGCTGCGACAGAACATGATTATCTCTTCCGCACTGGCATGGCACCCATCCTTCAGCTTCACAAATGCGCAAGGCGTCTCCCCCCAGTGGTCATCAGGCCTTCCCACTACAGCTGCTTCGAGGATTGCTGGATGACTGAAGAGCACAGATTCTACCTCGATAGAGCTAATGTTTTCGCCCCCCGGATATGATGATGTCTTTTGAACGATCCTTCAACTCCATATAATTGTCAGCGTGTTTCACCGCCAAGTCCCCAGTTCTAAACCAACCCCCTTCGAAAGCTTCTTTGGTTGCTTTCAGATTTTTCAAATATCCACTCATTACAGGGTTGCCTCGAAACATAACTTCACCAATTGTTTTCGCGTCAGCAGGGACGCTCTTCATTGTAATAGGATCTTTGACGTCGACTTCCTCCATGCCGCTGTGATGCACACCTTGACGAGACTTGATTTTTGCTTGTTCTTCACGGGGCAAGGAGTTCCACTCGGGCTTCCATGTACAGACCGTCCCAGGGCCAAATGTTTCTGTCAGTCCATACGAATGAGTCACTAAAAATCCAAACTCATCCATTTTGAATAACATGTTTGGAGGGGGTGGCGCACCGCCTGTAGTCACCATCACTTTACCTGGAAGGGGCTTTCTCTCCTCCACTGACGCATTTATCAAAGTGTTCAGAACCGTAGGCGCACCACACATGTGCGTCATGTGATGCTCGACAATATTATCAAATACCGTCTTTGCAGAGACAGCTCTTAGGCAGATACTGGTCCCACCTTGAGCAGCCACACCCCAAGTGAAACACCATCCGTTGCAATGGAACATGGGGAGAGTCCACAAATAGACTGGCGTCAAGCCCATCCCATTAAGAAGAACTGTAGATAACGAATTCAGGTAGGCGCCCCTGTGGCTATAAACAACACCTTTTGGACTTGATGTCGTACCGGATGTGTAATTAAGCGCTATTGGATCCCATTCATCTTTTGGCCTAACGATCTGGAAGTCCAACTTGCCCGTTTCTAGAAAACTTTCATATTCCAAGCTTCCGATGGCGGAGCTACTAAAGGTACTGCTAGTAATAGATAGCTGTTTCGGGTCACACTCCGCGATTAAAATTAGAGTTGGCAACTTAAACCCCTTTGCAGACAAAATGTCGAATGCTCCTTTAGCAATACCGATAAACTGGTAATCCACAAAGATCACCTTCGCCTCAGAATGTCTTAGCAGAACTGATACCATTGCGGAATCTAGACGTATGTTAAGGGCACAAAGCACCGCACCTGCCATCGGAACCCCAAAGTGAAGCTCGTACATTGCTGGTATATTTGGGGCCAATGCTGCAACCTGATCAAAATAGTCAAAATCATACCTAAGAAAATCAAATCGACCAAAAAAATCTCAACCCACGAATCATTTTCACCTGGATGTGATACAACAACCTCAACCAAAACTCCAGAATCACAAAACCCCCCATCAACAAACAAACAACCCACAAAAACACCTAAACTCCAAACCCGACAACAAATCGAAGTCAAAATGAACCTGAAGAAACATACCACATCTCCACGAGACACACCCAGAACGCTGAGCGCAGATGCCAATCTGACGCACCTCTCACGAGTCTCGCCCCAAGTGAACCTCACACTCCCGTACACAACCGAAACCCTTTCTCTGTACACCACAGCTGACCTCTCCAGGAAGCTGATCGGCGTCAGCGGGACGTAGTTCGCCGCGCACTTCACCGTTCCCTCCATCCTCTACAGCAGCCAGCAGCAGCTCAAGATCAAGAAAGATGAGATTTTTGGCCAATGATGAAAAGGGAAAAAAAGATAAAACCAAATTAATATTATTATAAAAATTAGGTCATTTAATTATTAAAATAAATAATATTATTTTATGCATATAAAAAATGATTCTTTTCATATTCAATCATTATTTAGAAAATCAGTCAATTTTTTTTTCATTGCACCCTTTTTGAAAATTATGATAATTTGAACTGTAATTAAGTAAGTAATGATACTTCAAAACTCCTTATGAAATTTATCCCAAAAATCAACATGTTTCATTCCTTTCGATTATCACCCGATTACATAATTAAATTTTCAAAACAAATAATATTATCTTATGCACAAACAGTTAATTTTTACCATTTCATTACAATTTTTTTGTTTTTTTGGACAATTCTGATAGTTTCAAATAGCAATCGAATAGTTTGGAAACATTTTTGAATTTTTCCTATTTCAAAAAGCAGATCATATTATAAAATCAAAAAAATGTGACAAATGCAAGGAAGTAGAGACAATTGAACATAATTACTTAAAATAAGTGATTTTACAGATTAATTACCATTTAATCAGAATCAATCGCGACCGTTGGATTGAATAATATAACCGTTGCGACAACGCTCTTGTTTCTGAAAACTTCCAACCAGCCCTAAAAACAGAAGACAACAGACGGCATCACAAACAAGCTTCGTCGTCGATTCAAAGGTGAGATTTTGATACCCTCCTCGTGTTTGGACCGATTTGGTTTATTGATTGTCGTGTTTGATTCGATGTAGAGTCTGGGATTGTTAAATGTCTACGTTGAAGTTCAACCGCAAACCGCCGTTGGCGAAGTCGCCAATCCGCGCTCGTCCCCGCAGAGTGCTCCGAACTACGACGTCCATGTCTGTTCAAACTCCTCCAGGTGAGTGTTGGATGGATAAAGTCTGATTCTTTTTACAAGGGTTTATAGATTTTGAGATTGAATTTTAATTTTAGGGTTTATCAGTTTATATTCCAATTCGGTTTCTGGGGTTCAGGATCTCTAACGAAGTCTGCAGCGCCGCTGCGCCGTTGGGACTCGAAGGAGACGGATCTCCGGCCGGAATTCCGTTCAATCTCATGCGAGCTGCGAGCCATGGCGCGGATGGCCGGAAGCAACGCTGAGATTGAGAACAAGAAGACTGGGGCTGGAGTGGGTTTGAGTCCGGCAGGTGTGAACAAGAGTCCGTTGTTTGAGCGTGGGAGATTCTATGATGTGTACTCTGCTAGGAGGAATGAGAGGTTGAAAAGGAAGATGGGGATTGAAATGGAGGGTGAGGGTTTGAAGAAATGTAGCCGTGAGTACGATTTAGGAGTTACTTCTGAAGGGATGAAGCGCCGGGATACAAAGAGGTTGGAGATTGGGAGGAAGAGCATAGCTGTGGATTTTCTGGTTGATCGGAGTGAGCATCCGAGGTATTCGCTGAGGAGTAGTAAGGAGAATAAGAAGTCACCTATGAGTATGAGCTTCGATAAGTCGCACAGAGTAGATGCTAGTGGGAACAAGATTGGGACAACCAAGCGAGTTGTTAGGAAGATTTGAGAGATGTTTGAGAGTTGGCTGGCTTTGGATATTATGCTTGTTGTTCATTGATTCTATTCGCGACTACTGTTACTTTGATTGGTTTGGTATTGTTGGCCCTCGTATTCTTTCATAATGAATTTGGGTTTGGTTCAATCTCCATTCGCAACGGTCATCTTGACGATTTCCTATCTGTGAAGAGGGATTTTTGAGCTCCTTATTCTTGATGGGTCCTGCATGACCATCCTTACCAGAAATATTTTAGTTTCAGTCCAGAATCCTGGATGATGATTAACAGGCAGGGGTTGGAGATATGCATCCAACCTGCACATTCTGGTGGTTTAGGGAAAATTATACGGAAAGAAAAATTTGATGGAAAGTGAAATCCATCACGGATTCCATTTTATTTTTCTTTGTTCGGTTTAAAATGAAAAATTTAAAGGAAAGTTTCAAAACTTTTTTTAATTTACCTTTAACTTTCCCAAACATTGGATTTTATCAATTTTTCTCTACATTTTCTTTTCCACTAAATTTTTCCTGCACCAAACACAACCTAAAGATATTAACTTCGGCCTTGTTGGGCATCAGCTTGTGCTCCGCAACTGAAGTGCCAAGTCTTTTGCACAAAAGGAGCTCTTGGGTGACAAAATGATGGTGGCGCCTTAGATGTGATAACAAATGAGGAGAAATTTTTGGGTGGAAATAGAACACCACAGTTTGAAACGTCAAAGTGACATGTGGTGTAATCCCTCATTGGTTGTGAAATTCTTTTGAATTTTCAACGCGCTACGTGACTGGTCAAAGTGCCACGTGACGACACCTTGTTGGTGAGTCCACAATCACGTGGTGAACTGTGTCCATCCAAGATTTTTTCGCAAATGAATAGCTTTTCAGAAGGATGCCTGTTCAAGCCTTGGGAATACCAGTCATTCCCTTATGATTGAATGAGCCTTGCATGTTGAAATATCAGGGGACTAAAATAGACTATCGGTGAAATCATGGGAGGATCCTTTCATGGTAATAATTTGAAAAATAAAATCCGGTAACGCCAAGCTATAAAACAGCTCTGCAGCATCACCTGACACCTTATGTGGAAGAGGCTTGTTGGTCATGTTGTAGGGCATTTACTTAAACATGCTTATTAGAGCAGTCGAGTGAGTTACCACCCCATGCTCTCTGCCACAAGCAAACAGGATTAAGCCCATCTCGTTTACTATTATGGACAAGAAAGAATTCAGATAGTCCGTGGATCTGCTGTAGTGCTTGTCAACAGATATTGGGTCAAATTAATTCATCTTTTGGCCTAACAACTTGGAAGTTCAACTTCCTGATTTCCATCAAGCTTTCATAGTTCAAGTTGCCTACTGTGGAGGAGAGGAGTCCGCCAGCCAAGGGTGCCGCGGAATGAAGTTCGTGTGGTGTGAGGCACAGACCTTAGAGGCAAAAGCAGCAACCTGGGAGCACACATGCTATGTTAAATATTATGATTAGGAAAGATGATAACCTTAAAAAATAGGGGGTGTAACGATTCGGTTCGGTTTGGTTTTTAATAA
This sequence comes from Kalanchoe fedtschenkoi, assembly GCA_002312845.1. Lineage (NCBI taxonomy): Eukaryota > Viridiplantae > Streptophyta > Magnoliopsida > Saxifragales > Crassulaceae > Kalanchoe > Kalanchoe fedtschenkoi. The sequence continues at coordinate 247,693 of NQLW01000082.1, forward strand.
AAAATTAAACCAATCCATTTATAATCGGTTTGATTTTTGAGAAATTTGAAATCGAACCAAACCGTTAGTTTTAAAAAACCAAACCGAGTCAAACTATATGGTTCGATTCGATTCGGTTAATTTTTTCATGAACTTTATTGACTAATTGATTCACTAAATAGGAGAATTTTCATATAAAATTCTAATTTCGTTCGGTTTGGATTGGTTCAATTTGAAAAAAATTAAAAATCAAACCAAATCATTAGTCATCGGTTTTTTAAAATTTGAAACCGTAACCGAACCAACTAATATTCCAAACCGAACCGAATCTGTCGGTTTGATTCAATTCATCGGTTTATCAATTTTTATTTACACTCCTACGAAAAAATAATCCTTTAATTAAAAATAATGTTATTCTTACAACGTCGCCAACGGAACAACAAGCATATGCCAATTCCGGCTGCTTGGTTTTGAGAAAATTTGATGAAAAGTAAAAAGAATTTTATGTCTTCTTTAGGAAGAAATTGTGGAGAAAAGAATTTGATGAAAATTAGAAAGATAATTAAAGAGAGTTTTGAAATTTTGATTCAATTAAAAATCAAATGAAATCCATGTTGGATTTTATTTTCTTGTCCATTAGTCAAACACATTCTCAAAATTATATTTAATTGCATATAATGTGATTCAAAAATCTAAATTTGTAAATTATGATACAATACTTCAATATATATAAATTACATCTTCTTCTCTCCACTAGTCGATGTGAGATATTTCGTCAAGTGAATTCTAATTAACAAAGTCTTACCTTAATCTTTACCACATTATCGTATTTCTTATGGTTTGTATTTCATAACATTGTATATTTGTGAAGTATGGGTTCAAAATTTATTTTATTCTTTGAATATCTGAAATGGACAAATCTTATCTTTTGTTCTTTTACATTACCCAGTACATGAAATTTTAGATAAACACACTTGTAACGTGGTTCATACATTCAGTTAGGAACTTTCAATACGTAAAAATTTGCCCAACAGTTTAGCCATTCAAGCAGAAATGAAATGTTTATACTTCAATTTTCAATCTTTAGGTTCCACCGTTTAAAATTTAGTTTTATCTCTTTGAATATTCTTTCATTATGAATCTCTCAGTAATTACATAACAAAATTCTGAGAAGAAACTCACAGTTTCTGATAGACAGGATGAAAAAATAATACTGGTCTTTTCAGAGACTACCAACTTTTTTTTTTCTTAAAAAAATAGAAATTTTACACACATCCAACCATCATGGATGGAATTCAAACTCTCAAGCTCCGAACATTAAGAATCACCTCCACATTCTTTACGAACGGGCCATATAACATGAAAGAGTCAGCTATCATATTTAAATCTCTTGAGACAACTGCAGAAATCATCAGGTTCGGCAAGCGTTGGATTGAGCTTAATACATTTTGGTACCATGCATGTGAGAAAAAGACTAACAGATATCATTCGTGTCTTTTTTTTTTTCGATTCAGCACTTAACACTTAGTTTCATTCCAGAATCCTTGGATGATGATTAACAGGCAGGGGATGGAGATATGCATCGAACCTGCACATTCTGGTGAATTTTCTCATCACAATAAAAGATATTAACTTCGGCCTTGTTGGGCATCAGCTTGAGTAAGCTCAGTTGAGCTCATAAAACTAAATCTTCTTTTGGCTACGCTTCTTTTCTTCTTGTAGATGAAGAACACGGTGATGCATGAGAAAGCGATTGCGATGACAATGGCAGTCACTGCCTATGTTGCATGGAAACGTCTGGACACAGCCGTTTCTCCGTTTCAGAAACGTTTCCGAAACGGGAACGGCGGAAACGGGAGGATACGGACTGTTTTCATAGATGCCCCCAAATTCCCAAAAAAATTACAAAAGTGATATTTAACCTAACCGCGTATCGTCGATTAAACCGTTGGTCGTTCTTCATCGCCGCCGAATGCCTGATCTACTTCGCTCGACGGTTGCTTTCTGGTCGCTTCCACCCTTAGTGGGTCTAGTTTTTCCAGTAATGGCAGTATGCAGTTAAGTCTGCCTCAATTCCGCATCTCCAGATCTAGGTTGGGTGTCGATAAGGAATGAATAGTCAAAAAATAATGATATATAATTTACAAGTAAAATAAGTATAAATTGTGAGTGTTGATAGGTTCTATATTATCTTATCTTTGTATAATTTTTTATGTAAATTTGTGACTAAAGTACGTGTACATTTTTTTATTTGTTAATAAAGTAAATTAATGGTTTAGATAATTATAATTTGTCAAATTTTAACTATCCATTACCTAAAATAAAAAAGTGTACATCCAATTGCATGAACTACGATTACGCAATCTTTTGCTTATTTTAAATATTTATTTTATTATTATTAAATTATATATCTTATATAATATAAATTTTGTCATATCTCTAACGTATCCGTATCCTAATATTTTTAAAATTGACATTTCCCGTATCCTGTTCCATAACCGTTTCCGTGCAACTTAGTCACTACTGCATATCTTCTCTGTTTAGAGATGATATTGTTTGGGAAAAAAAAACAAATATAATCACTAAACAAACAAAGGTGTTCTCTTTCAACTAGATCTTGTAGATATTGATTGGTAGAAAAACACTTAAGATTTACTATTTTTTTACCTTGAATACAGTTGATAGTTGCATTATACATTGGAAATTTCTGTTGCAAAGGCACTGTTTCTTTCCGTGTTGCGAAGCTAAGCAAGACGAGTTTGGCCAATCCTAGCAATCTGAAGGCTGAGTGCACAAAGGCTCCGGGGGCCTTTGTAACATAAATTGTTACTTGAAATGGTGATGACTAGTCAAGCTGGAGCCTGTTATCTTTAGCCTCTCTGCAATCAACTTGAATTATGGAACTTGCCTTTGTTGAATTAATGGTAAGAACTAGGAGAGCACTCATAGTTTGGACCATAACATGTCCCGTTGGATCGTCTCAGAGAGGCTCCAGTGCTTAGGGGACATGATATTAAATTGGTTCCACGAGGCTTACAGTTTCGTGAAGTTGGCCCTGCATCGTCACAACACCACAGAAGAATTATAAGGCTAGAAACAATTAAAGATAGATTTTAAGGAATGGAAACACGCTGTTATAAAACCATCTGACAGCACAATTATAATTTCAATACTTCATAATAACAATAAACTAAAATGGAACATTACTGATATGTTTATCAGATTTGATAATATGTTCATGAGATGAATAAATTATTTTTTAATAAAAATAATAAATTTATGAATCAATTATTTTTATTTTTTATTTGGTTATTTGCGAGGACCTTTGTTAACCTCGACAAGTGGGAACGGACATGTTTTAAGAGTACGGCCAAAATCCGCTCTGATACCATGTAAATTTGTCGGATCCACACTCAAAATCAATTGGCAATGAGTGGAGGAGCCCAACTATATATTAAGATCACTTTAGCACTTTCAATGAGCGATGTAGGATAATACCACTATGTTCAACACTCCCCCTCACTTGCGAGGACCTTTGTTAACCTCGGCAAGTGGGACCTCGTGTGGATCTAGTTAATCGTCACGAGCATGTTCTAAGAGTGCTAGATTAGTCGGATACACACTCAAAACCAATTAACAATGAGTGGAAGAGCCAATTATATATTAAGATCGCCCATTGCAGGCCCGGCCCGGAGCGGTTGCACCGGGCCTCACATTTTGAAAGGCCTCCAATTCTAAGCTGTCATCCAAAAGAGGCCACAAACAAGAGGCCTCCCAAAAGATAAGCCTCCATAGTAAAATTCCACAGAGAGGCCTCAAAGATAGACCATTAGCAAGAGTAGCCATTGAATATGAGGCCAAGGTCATAACGGTGCGCAGCTGACATGTCATATTTATATACACTTGAACACTAGGATGAAACAAATTTTAAGGGATATGGGATAAATGACAAAGAAGCTACACATATTGCACACTCTCATCTGCACTTCACCTTTTTTTTAAATATATAAACCCCAAATTCAATGACAATTTGCTCTCAGATTCCAGTAAACTTTCCCATATGCGATCATTGATGACCATTACTGAATCTCAATCCAATTTCAAGTGGAGAAGGTTCACAGTTGTCGATCCCATGGAGTTCGAACTCTCACGGCCAAATTTGCTTCCAAGCCATTTATGCCCCCCACCGAAAGATGGAAAGAGTCTAGTGATAAGGAGATGGATTATTCTATGAGCTGAATGGCACGGATTATTTCCGAATTGAAGCTACATAAATAGAAGATAATTCTTAAAAGCTCAAAAAATTAGAGAAGATGAAGAGGCTGATCTAAGACTACATTAAAAATGCAATTTCTTGACAACGTCACTTCAGAAGCAACTTTCCATCTATCAGAGATCTTTCAAAACTTGTTGGAGCTTCTAACAAAAGTTATTGCTCCCTTAGAGCTACCATTTTACCTTTATACTACTCCACCTAAGAAGCAAATAAAGGATTTGACTTGAACTTCTATGTAAGATTTATTTCTGGAGCAATTGTATATTTCTCATATGATTCATCATAAGGTGATATTCTTGAAGCTGCCTCTCTAGCCCTTATCTCAAAGAAATAAGACATTCTATCTCTGAAACTTGGTTCCGATAACTGTTTTTGAGCTAACAGAGCCTGAAACCTGACAGCTGAGACAGTAACAAGTGCCTCTAAACTAGCTTCCAAAGTTAGCAAGCCAACGACAAAAAGTTAGTTTTACTAAAATGGTTTAAAAGGTAAGTGCTTTTTTTGCTACTTACAGAAAGTCAGCCGTCTCCTTGATTGGGGTATTGGCAAGTTTTCTTTGCAATTTTAATGCTCAACATAAGCATGTGTTGTGACATTACATGTTGATCCAATGAAAATGGCCTTGCACATGACACCGAGCTGGGAAGGGAGGGGGCGACTAAGGCCTCAAATTTTGTATCGCACAGGGCCTCTAAATTGTCGGGACCGGCCCAAGCTCATTGTAAGCTCAAGATTGATCCTCATGTATAGTTGGGCTCCCTCACTCATTGTCAATTGCTTTTGAGTGTGGATTCGACTATTCTTAATGGTATCGGAGCGGGTTATGGCCGCACTCTTAGAACATGCCCGTGACGGTTAACTAGATCTGCACGAGGTCCCACTTGTCGAGCTTAACAAAGGTCCTCACAAGTGAGGGGGAGTGTTGAGCATAGTGGTACTATCCCACATCGCTCAAGTTGAGCTTAAGATTGATCCTCATATATAGTTGAGCTCTCTCACTCATAGCCAATTGGTTTTGAGTGTGGATCTGACAAATTTACATTATTCTTTATTTAAGAAATTGTAAAGTGTATTAATGAAAACGATGTAAAATGACATCGTTTTTTAGCGAGAGCACCCATCCACTCATGAGTGATTGATAATTAAGTTAATAATATCAACTAAATTATATTTCTGTGTCTTTCCTGTTGGGGAAAATCCTCAAAAAAAAACAGTCATGGGAACCTAAGATGCAGCACCATGACCCAGCAGAATTTGATGATATCCTTGGCTTCACAAATGCACGTGTGTCTCGTCTGACTGGCCTTACCACAGTGAATGCTTCGAGTACGTCTGGATAAACTTAACAGCTTCTTCTTCTTCTACACAGCCAATGTTTTTCTCCTTTCTCCACCTGATACCATGACTTCTACTGAAACGATCCTTTAGTTTTATATAGTTATCTGGATGATTCACACCCAAGTCTCCGCTTCTGAATCCGCCACTGCCTCTGATAGCCTCATTTGTTGCACTCGGGTGTTTGTAAATCGGGTCTTAAACATCGACTTGCTCAACCCGAGCAAGATGCTGCAAGCATTGTTAGGACTTCACAGATAGCAAGCAGTCCACGACTCCACCGGGACCTAGAAATTTGAGGCAAAGATGCGAAGGACTTCAACTTTTGCCGCTTCAACGAGCCAAAGAAGCTTATTGTGTGGGACAAAGTCTTGCACTGGTGGAGTCCAAAGTTGGACTGGCCATGATCATCAAGAACTACTCTCTCTTTTGAGGGTTCGCCGACTTATGCCCATGCACCGATGCATCTTAGACTCTGCGGCCACAGTATGGTGTCCAGCTACACTTCAGGAGAATTTAACCTTGAGCTCAAAATAAGGTTTTTATAGGATAGCATACAAACCTGGCATTTTACTCGATGCCTATTTTTTTTTTTTCAAGTTTTCTAAATCAGTCTAGACCAGCACCTCCAACTTTTGTGCAAGAAAATAATATCCATAGCCTCACTGAAACTCCACATAGCATCCCCACACAGCAAATGTATAAGCTCAGCAACGGAGTTTAGCTTTGAAGTTGCAGGATCTTGTAAGCTTTATCAAACCTGGTGGAGAAAAAATATAATACAACAGTTGGAAAATCCGCTTCTTGAGTAGTTTTCAATGGCATAATTGTAATGTCACTGATTAAATAAAAAAAAATTATAATTAATGGGCCTTAAATACGATTGGGCTGGCCTATCGTTAATCATGTTATATATAAAGAAAATATTACAAAAAAAAACCTATTCTAATTCAACACGCAGCAATCAAATTGGCTAATGATGGAGTTCGGGAGAAACAAAGACGAAGTGGTAGTCATCCTCATCATGGCAGTTCAGCGCCACTCCTCCACCTTCCTCCTCCCTCTTCTTCGGTCCAGCTCTGTCACGAATGGCCCAACAGTTAAAGGGAAGTCTGTGTTATGCGGAAGCGTGTAATAT
>NQLW01000082.1:254903-287303 GCA_002312845.1 Kalanchoe fedtschenkoi
GAGCAGCAAAAGTTCGGTTGTAAACAGATGTGGGTACCAACAGGCTATTTGATGAAATGCCCATTTTGCTTCCAAATGAGGATCCTGCTACAGTCAATAACAGAGACTTACTCGATCATAACAGAAACGGAAAGCTATGGAGTTTTGCTGATGGATCTTATTTTGAGTTGAGATTGTGGTGAGAGGATTTCATTGACAAATCTAAATGAATCTGATGAGTGCATGAGTTTCTGGATCGCTGCTGATTTTATTGCATTTGAAAGAGTTACGGTATGCATAGGAAAGGCCGTCGGATTTCCGAATTTGAGGCATGATACGCGTATCAAAAGCCAGCTTCATTGTCTGCTTTATTGTGGCTGTAAACTAAGTTCACGATTTTAGTTTTTCTTGGTCTTAAGATAATCTATGTAAAAATATCTTTTCAATTATATAAATTTTGAAATCTAGTTCAACCGGAATAATGAGATACATGGGTTCAAAGTTGAGTGTAGGAATCTGTCGGCCAGTTTAGACTAATGTGCGTACTGATTTCGGACGCAAATATCTTCATATTCTAATATTGAAATTGAGTAATTCTTTTTTTAATGTGTTGTACGTAAACAGTAGTTTTCTATGAATATATTGCATGCTTTCTAATACCACTTGGTTGGAGAGAAATAGTGTTCCGAAGTCAGTACCCTGAACCTGTCTGTTGGAACTTGACAGCTCAAGCATCCAACTTTGAGGGTCTGAATCTTGAGCTTACGATACCCGAATTAAGCAATTCTTGTTTCTAAATTATTTAGCTTGAAATATGTTTTCTAGTGGTATAAAAATCGTAAGCTAGTTATGTCTGGTTATAAAGTTATTAGCTTCTAAAGTTGGACTGTTATATCTGTGTGTAAGGAGTTAGCAATGGATTTTAGGCATTGTTTGTCGTTCTCATAGCATATAAAATTGTAGGTTATGATGGAGCACTATTATTGCTCGAGTGCGTTAATGATTGTTGGGTCCGCTCGGAAGAGGTGAGTAAATAATTCCTGCGCATTTCTTTTCGTACAAAATTAAATATGTGATTATTAATTAAGCATATTGGGTATAATACGTTAATAATATACACCCATGTGGAAAAATGAAACTGTTATATTGAGCATTCATTTATGTGCATACACGCTGCATTGTCTGCAACGCTTGTTTCGTGAATTATCGCGCTTGTTATATGATTGATTTATGATCCGGATCGACAGTGATGACTGTCTAACCAAAAAGGGCCTAGACAAAAAAGGCATAGCCAGAAAGGCTTTACGTCGTTCATGCTTGTCACGCATACATATTTTCATTTAGGCCAAAAAGGGCCTAGCCAAAAAGGGCTCATGATGTAGTTCATGATTGCCACTCATACATGATGTAGTTCAAAATAAATTTTAATTTACCCCCTACGTACACCACAAAAAGTACGACGGTGAGCGAGTCACACGTGATTAATAAAATATCAATTAAATAAAAGAAATATTTCATTCGGCTCGCCAAATACGTAGCGAGTTGTTTACTCATAGAGTGAGTCTTTTCGGTACGGTGTCATCCAGTCTTCAGTAAATTCCTTTCAGTCAGTAGATATTAAATTTTGTTATTTTTTTCCCCTTTAGTTGTCGCTCCGGTGTACTTGAGCAAGATTTTGGATTGATTTTGTCTGGTTTAAATTTCGAATGTTCTTTTATTAGTATGTTGAACATTTGACTTACATTTGACTTTGAAATTTCTTCACCGAGGCTTGTTTGACTACAAATCAAAAGGATAAGTCAAACGTCATCGCGATCCACATTTTTCGGATCGTAACAATATTTGACTATGAATGTTGAGTATATAAGTGGATAAGTCTCACATGATTTGTTATACTTAAGTGTTAAGCTGATCATGATATATAAAATGTTAATTAATTTTGAGTGTATGCTCAACTAATCTAATAATGAAGAGGCTTAAATCCAACTATAAAACTTGTCACGCAAGTCTGTTGCCTGTCACAACAAGCCATCATGAAGATACCGTGGCATAAGCCAGCCTTGGCTACATCAGGCATCAGCTCTGTACGAGATTCCAAGTCACATAGGACAAAAATATGAGCTGGGAAAAAAAAAGAAAGCATCTCAACTATAAAAAAAAAAGCAAGCTAAGAAACTTTGCAATTCAGAAATTTAAAAAATGCAGTTACTTCTCCAGATTTTGTCAGCAGTTCTTGCAATCATCTTGTCAAAATTGATACACAACTTCATCTGGGTACCCAGAAAGATCCAACTCCATTTCCTAAAACAAGGAATAACAGGCCCTGGCTATCACCCCGTCATCAGCAACACCTCAGAGATTATCAGCCTAATCTCGAAATCACTCTCCAAACCCATTCCACTTAACCATGACATACTCCAGCGAGCTATTCCATTTTACCACTTGTGGTCTGGCATGTATGGGAAGACTTTTGTTTACTGGTTCGGATCCACGCCCAGGCTGGCTGTTTCAGATCCGGGCCTGGTCAAGGAAGTGCTGACTAACAGCTCCGGTGCTTTTGAGAAGATTGGTCTCAATCCTTCGGCGCAGCTGCTGATAGGTGGTGGATTGGTGGCGCTTAATGGAGATAAGTGGGCTTTGCATAGAAGGATTGCCAATCAAGCTTTCAAGTCTTATTTTGTAAGTATTTTTGGTCTTATTTTTTAGGTGGTCAGATTTGTAGCGTAAAAATGGATATAGTTTCACTGTGATATTCAAATGATGCGGAGTTATGAGTGATGGGATAGGCTTGGGTGCCGGAGGCTGTCGCGAGCACGGAGAAGATGTTGGAGCGGTGGGAGATTGAAAGAGGAGGAAGAGAGGAGTTTGAGCTTGAAGTGAGCAGAGAATTTCATACGCTGACAGCTGACATTATTTCAAGAACTGCATTTGGGAACAGTTTCGAAGATGGAAAGACGATTTTCGAAAACCAAGAGAAGCTTATTGCATTGACTAACATCGCCCTAAGAAGTGTTTACATTCCCACATTCAGGTGATCAATCTTGAGCCCACATCATCATCGGCGTCTGACAGTCATTTGGACAACAGATTGTTAACTTGTACCTGGTTTCTGCAGGTACTGGCCGACTGCGAAGAATAGGGAGAGGTGGAGACTCAACAAAGAGATCATAAAATCGACAAAAAAGCTTATAGATATAGATTCTGATAAAGGGTATTCGAAGAATCTGCTCAGCTTACTGAGGTTGCCGCATAAAAACCAGGAGGGCAGGGAGGAAATGCTTGGAGTGGAGGATATCATCAATGAATGCAAAACATTCTATATAGCAGGAAAAGAAACAAGCGGCAACTTCTTGTCATGGGCTCTTCTCTGCTTAGCTATGCATCAGGACTGGCAAGGCATGGCACGAGAGGAGATTGCTCGAGTTTGCAAAGGCAAGAAGGCTCCAACAGCTGAGGACTTGAACGATCTCAAACTCGTAAGCTTTTAAGTAATTTGGCTCTTGGTGAAAACAGCTCTGTAGGCATGTAATGTCTTGGACTGGGACCAATTCTAGCTCATGTTTTTGCAAACAGGTAGCACTGATAATAAACGAAACGCTTCGCCTGTACCCACCGGCAGTTATGATAACCAGGAATGTGGTCAAAGATGTCAAGCTGGGGAACGTGGATATTCCAGCCGGTGCCCAAGTCTATTTACCGATGACAGCAGTCCATCACGATCCAGAAATATGGGGAGAAGATGCGCAGAATTTCAATCCATGGAGATTCAATGAGCCACGGAAGCATCTAGGTGCGTTTTTTCCGTTTGGTTTAGGACCCAGAATTTGCGTGGGGCAAAATCTGGCTATGGTTGAGGCCAAAGTGGCCCTGGTTATGATAATAAAGCACTACTCTTTTGAGGTATCGCCAACATATCTTCACGCTCCGATGCAGCTTCTCACTTTGCAGCCACAGCATGGTGTCCAGATCATTTTAAGAAGGATTGTAGACTGATGAATTTCCATCAGTCCACAACCTAATTTTTACAGATCTGCTACGGATAGATTCTAAGTGTCTTGGTGAAGAACACATAAAAGTTCACCATTTGAGCTTTACCTGGCCTATAAATGTTCTGTTATTCCTCTCAACCCATTTGCTCCAAATTAGCTAATAATAGTGTCCTCCAAAACCTTTTGTCGCCTCCAGATACATCTCTTATAACCCAAGATAATTTCAGCTACTGTACTGTAGCCTGTAGGTACTTGAACCCAGATCCAGCTGCAGCCCCACCACCAAAATGAACATAAATAAGATAGAACCATCTCTAGGCAGTGTTTGTCTTCTTGCTCAGCTCCAGCTTTGATGATCTCAGGCACTATTTTCCAAATCAAAAGCTCTGCTCTAGGTGGTGCAAGTCATGCCAACACAATTTTTGTCATGAAGACTTCCTGTAATTTTTTTTTATCCTCGGAACAAGTTGAATGCGGTTGAATTTTATTTTAATCTATTTTATTGATATAATGTAACTATGTAAGAGCTTATAGTTAACTAAATTAAGTGAAAACCACCTTGTATGATTTTTTTGTGAGTATGTGGAATTTTATGCACTAGGAGATTTTGGAAAATCAAACAAAGTGATACTCGAGATTATGGGTTTGTGTCCTTAAAATCTTAATTTTTCAAAAAAAAGAAGAAGTGGAAAATCACCTTTTTTATTCGTTTATCAATGGCATTCTGACTATGAAAAGGTTTAAATCTGCTGTGTTTGGTTTAAGGAAATTTTGGTGGAAAGAAAAATTTAGTGTCCAAAAAAAATTTAGTGAAAAATAAGAAGGAAAATTTGTGAGAAAATGAGAAGAAAAGTTTATAGAAAAATTAAATAGAAAATAGGAAGAAAATTTTGTTTAAAATAAAGAATGTGTTAACATTTTTTCATCATTTTCACTTACCGAATAAGAGAAAATAAGATGTATTCTGCAGAAAAATTCACTTTCCCTCAAATTTTCCTTCCCACCAAATTTTTCCTAATCCAAAAAATATTAAGGCTGTGTTTGGTTTAGGGAAAATTTAGTGGAAAGGAAAATGTGGAGGAAAATTGGTAAAATTCAATGTTTGGTTTAGATGGAAAATATGAGGGAAAGAAAATTATGAGGAAAATTAGAAAGAAAGTTAAAGTAAATTAAAATGAGTTTTGAAATTTTCCTTCCAATCTTTCATTCTAAACCAAACAAAAGAAAATAAGATGGAATTCATGATGAATTTCACTTTCCATCAAATTTTCTTTTTCTTATAACTTTCCCTAAACCAAACACAGCCTAAAACTACTCACCAAAATTTCAACGTGCCAGCATGGAGATGCCATTGCTCATGTCGCCCATTCCTCTATGTACAAGATCCATTGTCACACAGGACAAAAAGATGAGCGTGGGAAATAATGATAGAAGCTCAACTGTATATAAAAAACCAAGGCATCATGAAACTTTGCGATTCGAGATTTATAAAAAGAAAAAAGAAAATGCATTTGCTAGCCCAGATTTTCTCAGCAATTATTACAATCATCTTGTCAAAACTGATACACAAGTTCATCTGGGCACCCAGAAAAATCCAGCTCCATTTCCTGAAACAAGGAATAACAGGCCCTGGTCATCACCCTGTCGTCGGCAACACCTCAGAAATTGCCAGCTTAATCTCGAAAGCACTGTCCAAACCCATTCCACTAATCCATGACATACTCCATCGAGCTATTCCATTTTACCACTTGTGGTCGGGCGTGTATGGTAAGACTTTTGTTTACTGGTTCGGATCCACGCCCAGGCTGGCTGTTTCAGATCCGGGCCTGGTCAAGGAAGTGCTGACTAACGGCTCCGGCGCGTTTGAGAAGATTGGTGGGAATCCTTCGACGCGGCTGCTGGTCGGTGGTGGATTGGGGCGCTTAATGGAGATAAGTGGGCTTTTGCATAGAAGGATTGCCAATCAGGCTTTCAAGTCCTACTTTGTAAGTTTTATTTAATTTTTATTTTCGGAATTTTCTCACCTCACTAATTATTATTTTTATCATAATTCGGAATCACCAAGCCATTTTACAGCTATTTAAAACGACGCAGTTTTAAAATTAACTCATTAATATCTTATTAGATGATTAATTTGTTGATGTCATATTAGTTTTATCATGTATGTGTTACTAGGGGATTAGTTAATAATTTTCAAATTGATGTAATTTTTCTTGGCCGTGCAGTTTCAAACCCTAATTTTGTCAAAATAATTGCATTTTTGAGATGTGGTTTGTTCTTTGATACATGACAAACCGTGGTTCTGAACGAAAATTATTTTTTAATAAATCATAATTAAGAATTTTAATTTATGATAAAGATAAATAAAAAATAGAGTGAGCAAACAGCAACAATTTGAAAATCAAGCAAATCAACTACAAAAACATAAAAATATATGGACCCATCCATGCATTGCTTTTTACGTTCAACATTATTAGTGTTTTAAAAGTGTTAGGCATTCAACAGAGCTTAGAAATTTGAGTGATTAATCGATTAAATGAAAATTAATCATTACTTTCGAACGGAAATTAGATAGACAAAGTGTTTTATCTAACTTCGTTTAACCAAAGATGATAAATCAGACCCATTTAATTTTTATAGGGAAATTGTCCAAAAAGATAATTTTCTCACTTTCCCAAACTGTCGCATAGATTTTATTTAAAACACAAAATTGAGGTCTCTAAATGCCGTTTTGTTAAAAAAAATATCAGAGTTTTAAACTGGTTTGCATAGCAACACAAGAACAAACTGCGGTCTTTTATAAATAAAATCAAAGTTTGAAATTGTGATTTTATAAAAATATGGTAGAACTAAAGTACTGTAATCAGTACTTCTTGCCTCAAATTTGAGGTTTGAAAACAAATTGGTATGGCTGAGTTGAGTTGTAGCTTTGTGAAAAACAATTAAATGTTTCATTTGTGATTTAGAAATGATGTGGAGTTTGAGTAATGGAACAGGCTTGGGTGCCGGAGGCTGTCGCGAGCACTGAGAAAATGTTGGAGAGGTGGGAGATGGAAAGAGGAGGAAGAGAGGAGTTTGAGGTTGAAGTGAACAAAGAGTTTCATCTGCTGACAGCTGACATTATTTCAAGAACAGCATTTGGGAACAGTTTCGAAGATGGAAAGACACTTTTCGAAAACCAAGAGAAGCATATAACATTGACTACCCTCGCCATGAGAAGTTTTTACATTCCCACATTCAGGTACTGGCCAACTGCGAAGAATAGGGAGAGGTGGAGACTCAACAAAGAGATCATACAATCTACAAAAAAGCTTATAGAGGTAGATTGTGATAAAGGGTATTGGAAGAATCTGCTCAGCTTGCTGAGGTCTCCGCATAAAAACCAGGAGGGCAAGGAAGAAATGCTTGGAATCACCGATATCATTAATGAATGCAAGACATTCTACAATGCAGGAAAAGAAACAAGCGGCAACTTCTTATCGTGGGCTATTCTCTGCTTAGCTATGCATCAGGACTGGCAAGGCATGGCACGAGAGGAGATTGCTCGAGTTTGCAAAGGCAAGAAAGCTCCAACAGCTGAGGACTTGAACGATCTCAAACTCGTAAGTTTTTAAGTTATTTGGCTCTTGGTGAAAACATTTTTATATTGTGTTGGACTCTTATCAATTCTATCAAATGTTTCTCCTAACAGGTAGCACTGATAATAAATAAGACGCTGCGCCTGTACCCGCCAGTAGTTATGATAACAAGAAATGTAGTGAAAAACATCAAGCTGAGGAGCATCGATATTCCAGCTGGTACCCAAGTCTATTTACCGATGACAGCAGTCCATCACGATCCAGAAATATGGGGAGAAGATGCGCAGAATTTCAATCCATGGAGATTCAATGAGCCGCGAAAGCATCTGGGTGCATTTTTTCCGTTTGGTTTAGGACCCAGAATTTGCGTGGGGCAAAATCTGGCCCTGGTTGAGGCCAAATTGGCCCTGGCTATGATAATAAAGCATTACTCTTTTGAGGTATCGCCAACATATCGTCACGCTCCAATGCAACATCTCACTTTGCAGCCACAACATGGTGTCCAGATCATTTTAAGAAGGATTGCAGATTGAAATCTCTTATTATTTTCTAAACTAAAAGCTCTAGTCTAGGTGGTGCAATGTTTCTCTTGAAGCCTTCGTGTGAATTTCCAATTCTTATTTTTGTCGCTTCATGAAATAAGGACTTGGTTGAGAAGAGTCCAACTGACGTTAAAGGTTCAATCAATCTTATGAGGAGATGCTTTCCACATGTTCCACTGAGTTCATTAGCTTACTCTAGCTCCTCTTTTTTCCTGGAAAGGAGATTCTGTTGAATTTCATCTTCCCAAATGCTGATACATATTTATGATTGGCTTATTGTTATCTATTATGCTCATGTTATGCAGGTTTAGTTGTGCTGATTCGGTAGTTTGGAGAAAACTCTTTAGATCGCAATTAAAAATATCTTTCTTTGGAAGTCCAGTAGGGTATTTTAAGAGCCAGCAAGGTCTCTGAGAAGGATGTCCTGTCTCCTCTTCTATTCTCTCTTGTTATGGAGATCCTTTCTCGGCAGCTTAGAGGTATTACCAGTCACTCAGATTTCAAGTTTCACCTAAGATGTGCTAGGATTAATCTGACTCATCTCCTCTATGCTGATGATCTTTTTATTTTCTGTCACAGAATTATTCAAACAGTCAGCCTTCTTAAATCAATTTTGGATTATTTTGCAATGTCTTCTGGTTTACTTGTTAATGCCCAAAAGTCTCAGATTTTCTTTGGGGGGCTGAACGCTACTATCTCTTCCTCTATTGTAAGATCTGAAGATTTTATAAGGGGTTCTTTGCCTGTGAAGTACTTAGGCATTCCTCTGGACTGTCAGAGCATCACAGTCAATGATTGTGCAATGCTCTTGGAGAATTTGGCCTCTAAAATTAATTCTTGGTCTCATAAACTTCTTTCCTATGTTGGACGGACTGTCCTCCTTAGATAAGTCCTAAATTCTACGCAGGTCTACTGGTTCAGAGTCTTTGGGATTCCTGAAACTGTGTTGGGCAATATTGATAGAATCTGTCGTCGGTTTCTGTGGCAAGGGCTCACAAAGTCACCAGTTAAATGATCAACTACCTACCTCCCTAACCAGCAAGGGGGCTTGGGTATTAGAAATGCGTCCATGATCCACTCTTCCTTATTTCTCTCGCAATCTTGGGATATTATTCTTAACAAGGAATCTATGTGGATAAGATGGCTTAGTGTTTATTATATCAAATCTGGTAGCTGGTGGACTGTCCCAATCAGGCCATCCACACCTTGGCCGATAAAGAAGATTCTGAGATTTAGGGAGCTAGCTCTCTGCTGCTTTGATCCAGACACAAATACATGGAAGCTACCTGGTATTCGTTTCTCTTCTCAGTCTGTTTTTAACTGCCTGCATCCTCAACTCGCACAGCCAGCTTGGTATCAGTTGGTGTGAAACAGTCTCAGCTATCCTAAACATTCCTTCCTGCTATGGCAAGCATGCCATAATAGGCTCTCTACAAAATCCAGACTCTCCCAACTTGGTCTCCTAATGATGATTTATATCCTCTTTGTAGCTCTGTGCCAGAGACTGTTGATCATATTTTTTTTAGTGTGCTCACACAGCGGGATTACTCTCTGAAGCTCTGTCTCTATCCTCCTTTCTAGTCCAGGTGAACTTCACTTCTTGGGATCATCTTATCTCTTGGAGTTAGTCCTTCTGCTTTCCCTCTACAGACTCTCCTTATCGGCCTCACAACAAGTTTTTTTTCTAGCCACCGGTGAAGCCTCCGTCGACTGATCTGCTCTCCCGGCGAGCCACTAACTCGAAGGTTGGCTCTCGAGCCTCGGCCTCGTAGCTGAGGCTCAGGCGGCGTACGAACTTTGGGGAGCAGATCTGGAGATGGATGGCTCAACGAGTTCGATGGCTCCGGGATCCCGACTAGGGTTTCGGGATGCGTAGATCTGGCGACGCGACCTCGGACTGACCCTTATGACGTTCTATGGCCCGGATCTGGCAGATCTTAGCTGGATTGGGTTGCCTTTTGGGTCTGACTGGAGTGGGAACGGCGGTGGACTGTCCGGTGGTGCATTAGCCGCTACGGTTGATGGGATGCGGCGGATCTTGCTGATGCAGTGTGCGCAGAGGCTGGACGGCGGCGTAGGCGATGTCGTGCTTGCAGAAGAGGTGGCGGCGTCGGGAGGTCCAGTGGCTGGGTTTGGTGAGGCATAAGAGAGGAGGAGAAGAGAGATGGGATAGAGACGGTGGGTGTGTTTGGTGAAGACGGAAGGGTGAGGGAGAGATGGTGGGTGCTGGGTGCTGGGTGGTGAGGAAGAGAAAAGGGAGAGCTTAGGGTGAGAAGAAAAAGATGAGAGACAAAGGTGTACATCTTACATTATACATTATAGAATGGTGATATATGTTTAATGATTTTGGCATAATCATTGTAATTAAGTGATCGAACCGAAATCGAATCGAACCGATCGGTTTGATTCAGTTCGGTTTTTTAAATTGAATGATTCGGTTCGGTTTTATAAAAATTGAAACCGATGAATATTGGTTCGATTCGGTTTTCAAATAAAATCGAACCGTTACACTCTTAGTCTTAATTACGATGTTGAATGTTTCAAGAAAGACCCAATAAATTAGCATGGCTTGTTACTTGTGAATGTCGCAAAGGAAAATCTAATTGATGATTTTGGCTCAAAGATAAAAAAATAAATAAATATTATTGAACTGAATTTTCCCCAAATTTCATTGAATCTTTTTTTGTGTAATCAAGCACTATTCTTTATTGAGACGTGAATTACTCCCTTCATCCTGATATATATGTCATTTAAGATGAAGTTAAATAAATTAAACTGGTATTTAATGCTAGTGGTTGGACGAATTTAATAGGTAAGGCTTTGATGCAACTATTAAAATTTTATATAAAAGATAGAATTGATGGATTACTACTGATGTAGAATTACGTTTTTTTAATGATTAAGATAACGAAGTCATTGACGTTTGACTTTTTAAGGTAGTTGTCGATATTAATTAAACATTGAAAAGTGTAAAGTCACAAGTAAAAATTGATAAAAAATTCGATTAAGTGACATATAAAAAAGAACAGAGGGAGTAGTTCGTAATAAATTTGAGTGTCACTATCAAGATGAACGAAGTGTGCAGCCGCTAATCACAGGAAAAAATAAATCACGCACTATTTTTTTTTATTGGAGTCAACTATAAAAATTACAACTAGGCTCACAACTTTTTTTTTTCTTTCCCCTTTCTTATCTCATACATTAAATTCTTTTTTTTTTTGGGCCTCAGATTTTATTGAGGCGGTTGTTTAGCAAGTGTTGGTGAAGATGGGTCTCAGCTAAAATGACAGACACATAAACCTGTCGGCAGGAACATGTCGATGTCGAAACAAATTTAGAGCCTAAGCATAAGATTCGCTCTGATGGTACATTCCTCCTACTTTCATCATGCTACTGTATGAACGAATATAACATGCCAAGGTTGTGCCAAAACCTTAACCTTAGAATCATTCAATAATTGGTGAAACCGAATGCGATGGCCATCTGTAAGGTGTTCCAACAAATCTTGGTTTCCGCAGTAGTTAATCATAATTTGTCAGTAAATCTTAGCGTAAAATACAAAACTCTTACGTTACATACACGGACTAATGCTTGTTGGAAATGAAATGCCAATAATGCAGACCAAATTATTCTTTTTTTAGTGTAAAAATGATATATTTTTAATTTTTATATTCTCAATTAAGTCTAAAAATATTAAATTTTTTATTTTTGTACCCCCAGCTAGCTTAAAAAAAAAGTTGTACCCCCAATTAAGTTAAAAAATATCATGTTTTTTATTTTTGTACCTCATTAGCTAAAAAACATTTTTTGTACCCCCGAAATAAAACTTCTAGTTCCACCACTAGATTAGATCTCTCAGTGTTACCTCTGTCGAATAAAAAAAAATCTTGTTTTCCTCGTATACGCAGTCTTATAGTAACAATTCACTTACACAAATAAAAACAAAAATATAAATAAGGAAAAACATCGAATGGTATGAACAGTTCCGAATTTGGAGATAATAGAAAAGAAAGGGTTTGAAAGGAAAATAAAAGAAGAAAAAGAAAAGAGTTGAGAGTGGAAAGAAAAAAAGAGGTGTTACTCAGTTTAGAAGATATTTGGGAAGATAAGAGTAAAAAAGATTATAATTACTTAAATAACTTTATGTATAAAAATAAAAAATTAAAGAACATAAAGTATAAAAGGGTATAATGATAATTTAATGAGAATCCCTACTTTTTTTCCAAATCCACCCAAATCAGGTGGAAATTCAAATTTCTCCAACTCCTCTTCTTAAAAAAAATTAGGAAACACTTT
This sequence comes from Kalanchoe fedtschenkoi, assembly GCA_002312845.1. Classification (NCBI taxonomy): domain Eukaryota; kingdom Viridiplantae; phylum Streptophyta; class Magnoliopsida; order Saxifragales; family Crassulaceae; genus Kalanchoe; species Kalanchoe fedtschenkoi. The sequence continues at coordinate 267,288 of NQLW01000082.1, forward strand.
TTTCCTTCTTTTCTCCTTTGTTTTCGCTCCAATTGTGCACTCGGAAACACAATCTTAATTTGTATAAAAAAAGTAGAAAAGGGTGCAGATCTATTCATTTACTAATTTAGAATGTCATTTGCATTTAATTATTAAATTTATTAAGATTTAGAGTTCATTAAGTATAAAAAACATCATTTTGTAACAATGACGGAGCCATATTCACATGAAGGGGTCACTAAGCTTAGCCCCCTCATAATTTCCAATTTGATCCAAAAATGTTATATATTTGTACAACAATTTGGAAAAACTACAAACTTGACCTCTGAATAATTTTAATTTTCATATTTACAATCTTAAATCCAATGTATGTCAGTATAATTATTATCACAAATAAAATTTTCTCAACCTAAATAAATTAGTATAAATATATTCACAACCTTTAAAATTTAATTTTTTTTCTTGACCCTCCTAACCGATTGTTCTGGCTCCATCAAAATTTCTGTTTATGTGAACAGAACGGTACTATTCAGTCATGTGTACGACATATTTTTAGTGCACGTGGTAGGGAAAAAGGAATATCTCCTCTCTCCCGCCACGCGTAACAGAACAATCACACGTAACGCATACGTTAATACATGTTTGAACATCTTAATTTTTAGACAATTTACTATAAAAAGTTTTAAAGTTCATATCCTCAAAATAACACATAAATATGAAAAGAAAAATTGAATGGGGTCATGTGACTACTTGACACATAATTGTATCATTGAGAGTCCTCATGATAGTCTAATACTTTAATTACTGGTATAGTCAAAGGGAGACAAGGGATCAGCTGACCCCTCTCAATTTTTTTTATTTATTACATTATTTTTTTAAAAATAAAATATTTTTTTCAATCATAGAATTTGACACCATTTAATTATTAAATCATAGTTTCACACCTGTAATTATAAATTTGATCATATAGCAAATTTTAAGTTGGTCTTAAAAGTCAAATTTATTTTGATATCACCCTTCAAAATATAAATTTGATATTCTAAAAGTATTAAATTATACCAAATAGTTCTTATTACTTTTATCAAATTAATTTTAACCCCACTGATCAATTAATCTGGTCCGCCACAACGAACGAGTAACAAAAATGAGTCTCTCTCTCTCTTTAACTTGACACTCTGGCAAAAACAAATTATTATAATAAAATTTGTATATATTTTTTTGATAAAAAATCTATTAAAAACATTATCATTGTAAAAGAGCTAAGACATGAAATTTTCTGAAGGACTTTATCATTGACTTTCAAATTGTGCTCATCATTAAAAAGAGTGTTGTATGAAATGATAAAAAAAATTTTATTAGCTTATTCAAAATAAAAACATCAATTTCAATCAACTTTCATTAAATTAATATTTTTTATTTAAAAGATAATTAACTTTTAATAATCAAATAGCCGTTTCTGTTTTGGCTCAATGACGGTGACATTTGGGACATTGGTCCCTTCAAATCTAACAAAAATATTTGTAGGCATAGTGAAAAAAGAAATTTTAAATTTTTATATTCTCATTTTAGTCCAAAATTTAATTTTGTACCTCCAAATCAAATCCAAATTTTGATTGTATAATTCAAATACTGCCCAAAACATCTCAACATAATCCAATCTAACTCGTAATATATTAAAATAAGAAAAGTAAATACTAAACACTAAAACAACTCATCTAGCTTTAAATTCAAAAACTTAAACTCCAATATATATCCAATCTGAAGAATAACCAATTTAATTTCATCTTATCATCTATCGTCTAGAGGCCACCGTCACCTCCATCGACGTTGATCGGAGATTGAGTACTGATTTCAGCACGGACCACATAGTAAATTAGATTACTAATAATTTTTTTTATATTCCCAAATTAAAATTTTGGAAAACCTATGGAGAGCTGCAAGTTTAGTATGTTTTCTAAATCAGCACATGTTAAGAAAATGTCGATAGTGCGTTGGGTCCTCCGGCTTAGAACTTCCTCGTAATCTAAAAGGCATACATCAATCCTCCCCATAACTAAAACCTCAAAAGAATCACGGAGATATCTCAATAATTATAACTGAAGCGATACGTGTCACAAGGCCATTGGAGTCGAGTCCCGCCAGCCATGAGTGAAGTTCTTCTAGATGAATGCGACACACAGAAGACCTCTGCGGATCCACTGGCGGCGGACGGGGCAACCGCCCCGAATTTTATCTAAAGTTCTTCTGTCTATGATAAAAAATAAATTATATATATAAAAAATAAATTTATATATATAATTTTAACGAAATTTTTAATTTCACATTCCATATTCAATCCAAATTTTTAATTATGTAATTTTGTCATCGGAAATAAATTTCTAACTCCGTCACTGCATTGCCACCACCACCACACTCGAAACCCAAAATCCAAGTTGGCAGTGTTATAAAGAGTACGGAGCCTGCTGGCCTTGCCACGCTCCTGGCCCTGCATTTGGCCTATACGGATGGCCGCCTCAGGTCACTCTGTTTTGGGGTCCATTCTGTTTTGGACAGCCGCCCGGGCCACTCTGTTTGAGAGAACATTAAAATAAAAGATGAAATTCAAAAGAATTTTGAACTATCACTATTTATTTAATAGGATAAAATTTAAAATGTGTCATGAACTATCATCGTTTACCTAATTGCGTTCAGAACTATCACGATTTCCAAAAAAGGTGCGATGAAAAAAAAAGGGACTGATTTTTTAAAATAAAATTCACCATTACATTTCAAAACTAATATTTTTATAGCACGTAGATTTGTGTGGGAAAATTACATCGTTTGATTATCAAAATAAATAATATCGTTTTGCGCGCATAAAGAAAACGACGTCTTTGGATAACCAAACGACGTAATTTTCACACACAAATCTAAGTCTTCTAATAATATTAGTTGTAGAATGTAACGGTGAATTTTATTTTAAAAAATCAGTCCAATTTTTTTTCCATCGCATTCTTTTTGGAAATCGTGGTAGTTCTGACCGCAATTGGGTAAGCGGCGATAGTTCAGGGCCCCTTTTGGATTTTTTCTTTATTTAATTGCGGTCTGAACTATCATGATTTTTAAAAAAGTGCGACGAAAAAAAATTAGAATGATTTTTTAAAATAAAATTTATCATTCCACTCATAAAGTAATATTGTCACAAGACTTAAATTCGTGTGTGAAAATTACGATGTTTGGTTATCAAAATGAATAAGCGCACATAAAAAAACGATGTATTTTCATTCTCAATCATTCATAATCTTCAACAAATTTAATAAAATTAATTATATTTAAGAAATCAAACAAGTTGATCTTAAGCATCAACTGAAATGAGTCTGATTTATTTTTCATCGCACCCTTTTTAGAAATTGTGGTAATTCATACCGCAATTGGGTAATTGCTGGTAGTTTAGAGCCCATTTTGGAGTTTTTCTTTTAAAATAAAGGATGACATTCAAAATGGGTCTTGAAATATCACCACTTGTTTAATTGTGGTCTGAACTATCACGATTTTTTAAAAGGGTGCGATGAAAAAAATTGGACTGATTTTTTGAAAATAAAATTTATCATTACATTTCTAAAATAATATTACTATAAGATTTAGATTTGTGTGTAAAAATTATGTGGTTTGGTTATCAAAATAAATAATTTTGTTTTGCGCACATAAAGAAAATGACGTATTTTTATGCTCAATCATCCATAATTCTCAACAAATTTAATAAGATCAATTATATTTAAGAAATCAAGCAAACTGATGTGAACCATCATCCAAAATCAGTCTAAATTTTTTTTGCATCCCACTATTTTTGAAAATCATGGTAGTTTGGATCGCAATTGGATAAGTGATGATAGTTCAAAATTTTTTTTTTAATTTTATCCCTTAAAATAAAGAATCGGAATTGAACTCTCAGAACTATTAAAGCCGGGCCGATCAGTTACTAGTTGAATTGAGAGTCGGACTAGAGTTAGATTCAATTAAAATTATCAGATAACAAGTTGAATCGATTGAACGGACCAAATCAGACGGTTTAATAGAATACCGCTGAACTCGACCAATATTATTATGAACCAGTTAATTATTTATACATAATTGTTTGATCATTAATGTCTAGTTTAAGTTTAATAAATACCTATTTATTAATTTGCTAAATAGGTTCGAACCGATGCCAATGCCATGTTAATTACTATAGCGCAGACTTCTTACTAATGTATTATGATAATATAATTATTTTAAGCTACTAAGTTAATAATAAATACATTAGTGTTATTGATTAGACCGCCAGTCGAAAAGCTTTAGATCGAATCAATGAATCAAACAGGATACAACTTCGGATCCGATTTTTATAACTATACTCAACTCCAACATTAGCTCTTAAATGTTTGACTACTTACATAGGACCATCAATATGTTTACTTTTATACCTTAAATATTTAAAAAATTAAATTCAAAACAATATATATTTTTTAAGGATAAAACTCAAAAGGATCCTGAATTATGACCACTTATCTAATTGCGTCTGAACTATAACGATTTTAAAAAATGGTGCAATGAAAAAAAATTATACTGATTTTCTAAAATAAAATTTACAATTACATTTCTAAACTAATATTATTATAAGACTTAGATTTGTGTGTGAAAATTACGTCATTTGATTATTTTATAAATAATATTTTTTTGTGCAAATAAAGAAAACAACGTCTTTTCACGTTCAATCATTCATAATTTTCAATAAATTTAATAAGATCAATTATATTTAAGAAATCAAGCAAACTAATGTGAAACATCATCCAAATCAATCCAATTTTTTTTTTCATGGCACTTTTTTTTTTTAAATAGTGATAACTAAATCGGATCCACTGGCCACTATAATCAAAGTACCTGTTGACGATTCATTGGGTGATAGGATAGGAACAATTGAAGAGGTGCATTATTGATTAATATCGTATGGTGGGATTGGTCAATAGATGGACCCGATGCACTAAAGTCGACAGGACTTGTGATTTTTCTACAAGATTTCAATCACCGTAACGTCCAATTCTGACCAATGAAAACCAAGATTGGTGAAGAAATCTTATCCTGTCAACGACTTTTATATAAATCACTCGAATCTTACTTAACTCTAATCACTCACCCACTGTTAGCCTTGTTTAATGCGTAATTACAATGCGAATGTTTCAAGAGTAGGTAATTTTTTTTTTAGATCGTATCTCTTGATTTGTTTTTCGGTCTATTTTATTTTTGTAATCACATTTTTAACTATGATTTTTTACAAAATTAACTCAATATTTTTATACCGTCAAAATTATGAGCTCACAGTCACAGTTTGATTTATCAAAACTACAAATTTTTCAACTACATTTGTGAGAAAGTAAATCGCCAGTTTGAATTTTTGAACCGTAAGTTTTTTCAATATGATAAAACTGTAGTTTTCTTGTCCAAAATAGTAATTCTGAATTGTGTTTCTCCAAGGATAAGATAGAATGGAACAAACTAAATTAAGGTTGTTTTGGTTTAAGAAAAATTTAAGAAAAAATGAAAAATAATCATTTGTTTGTTTTAAAGAAAACTGAAGGAATAAAAATTAGATGAAAAATAAGAAAGAAAAATGAGTGTTTTAATATTTTTCTCAAAATTTTCTACATCCACCAAATTAAAAAATATGATCGAATTCTTGAATAATTAACTTTTCCACTCAGTTTTCTTTCCTCATTTTTTTAAACCAAAAGCACATCGTAAAGGTAAAGTAGATTGGATATTTTTTCCCACATCCTTCGATTTTATCCAACCGTATAGTTTATTTTATATTTTACCCTATTTTTTAAAAAAATTGCATTTGAATACCGCTTTTTGATATGTGATTTTCTCTTATTCACATATCCATATAACATGCTGGTTTGAACGGAATTTGTCAAAAAAATATGAAGTTAAAAATTATTTTTTAATTAAAAATAGAGTAGAATTTAAAACAAATCAAGGAATAGGATAGAAAAGAAATGAAATGAAGGACAAAAGAAATAAATAAAAATAGCTTTAGGAACTAAACGAAGAGAAACTAGAAATGCTCTCATTATCTACGAAAAAGATGTTAAACTGAACTTGATCCGACAGGACAACATGTCACGCATATGGCAAGTTCTCCTAGCTGGGCAAGAGACTCATTTAAGCCTTGGCGCACGCCGTGAAAGAAAATAGTCCAACCTCGTGCCCCTCAGGAGCAGCCGACCCGACTGTGGCTGGATTGTAGCGTGAGCCAGTTGGGTGTATGACCCAACTCTGCTTGTATTATTGATATTCGGATAAGCACCAAAGCCACAGTGATGAGCTGATAAAGTGAGCAATGTAGTGTAGCTTCAATAATGCTATAAGTAGTGCCCTATCCATCCTCTCCCAACCTCATCACACACTCTCCATCATCTTCTTTTTCCAATCTCGATTCAGATCGTCGGATCACTTTTTCCGCCATGGATCCTTACAAGGTATCCATAATCCATCCCTCTTTGGTTTCTTGATCCTTACAAGATATACTACGTCGGGTCCGAGCTTTATTCTAATACTGGCATGGCGTGTGTTCGCAACAAGACAAGGGACGTGGATCATTAAATGAATTCATGATATCTGTAGTTGGCTTACCTTGCTGACCTGCAGCTGATAGGAAATCCAAGCTTAACTCGTTCTGTTCTCCACTGACAATCTGTGTCTGCAGTTTTGTATTAATGTTGTCATTCCTTGAGACTGATCTGTGTCTTTTAAACTGGCGCAGTACCGCCCTTCAAGTGCCTACAACACCCCATTCTTGACTACCAATGCTGGAGGGCCCGTCTGGAACGACAACCATTCGCTGACCGTCGGATCAAGAGGTACTTCAGCTTGAATTTCTCTCAAAATGTTGTTTTCTTTAGAACTTGAGTTAAAAATTCTGGGTGCTGATCAATCAAGTGTTGGAACCTCTGGTTGCAGGTCCTATCCTCCTGGAGGACTACCATTTGGTGGAAAAGATCGCCAACTTCGACCGCGAGAGAATCCCTGAGCGAGTTGTCCACGCAAGGGGAGCTAGTGCTAAGGGCTTCTTTGAGGTCACTCATGACATTACTCACCTCACTTGCGCCGACTTCCTCCGTGCCCCCGGAGTCCAGACGCCTGTCATTGTCCGCTTCTCCACCGTGGTTCACGAGCGTGGCAGCCCCGAAACCATCAGAGATCCCCGTGGTTTCGCCATTAAGTTCTACACCAGAGAGGTATATGAATAGGCGTCTCTTGAGTTTCACTTTGGCATGGGACAGAGATCCTATGTGTACGTGTGCCTTGTGTTGAGTAGCTTCTGTTTTGGTTCAGGGGAACTTTGACATGGTGGGAAACAACTTTCCCATCTTCTTCATCCGCGACGCGATCAAGTTCCCTGACCTGATCCACGCCTTCAAGCCGAATCCCAAGAGCAACGTGCAGGAGTACTGGCGAGTGATGGACTTCTTCTCCCACATCCCCGAGAGCTTGAACACCTTCACCTTGCTCTTCGACGACATTGGCGTTCCGCTAAACTACAGGCACATGGAAGGATCCAGCGTCAACACCTTAACTCTGGTGAACAAAGCTGGTAAGGTGCACTACGTGAAGTTCACATGGAAACCCACCTGCGGAGTCAAGAACCTGCTCGAGGTAGACGCTGCCAAAGTCGTGGGCAAAAACCACAGCCACGCGACGCAGGATCTCTACGACTCGATCGCAGCGGGGAACTATCCGGAGTGGAAACTTTTCATGCAGATCATAGACCCTGCTGATGAGGACAAGCTCGACTTTGATCCGTTGGATGTGACCAAGATCTGGCCAGAGGACATCATCCCCTTGCAGCCCGTCGGCCGCCTGGTGCTTAACAGAAACATTGATAACTTCTTCTCTGAGAATGAAATGCTGGCGTTCAACCCTGCCATTGTTGTGCCTGGGATTTACTACTCCAACGACAAGATGCTTCAGTGTCGCCTTTTCGCTTATGGCGACACTCAGAGGCACAGATTGGGGCCGAACTATCTCCAGCTCCCGGCCAACGCTCCCAAGTGTGCACATCACAACAATCACCACGACGGCTTCATGAACTTCATGCACAGAGATGAAGAGGTACCATCTGAGTCGTCTCTATAGAACATTGCGTATCTGATTTTTAGATGTAGTTTTGAGCCTTGTGATACGTCGTGGCAGGTGAACTACTTCCCATCGAGGCATGACTCGGTCCGCCATGCTGAGAAGTACCCGACCAACAATGCTCTGATAACCGGAAGGCGGGAGAAGGTCAGCATTTTTTCTATGCAACGCCACCAGCCGAAAGTGCACGTTTAAAGGGAGTTCTACTAATGGCTGATCTGGGTCATTGATTGGTTTCTCTGATGCAGGTGACAATTGACAAACAGAATGACTACAAGCAACCGGGCGAGCGATACAGATCATGGGCACCCGACAGGTAGCTAGCCTCACATTAGTCACTTGGTCGCACTGATGAATGAGTCATTGACACTGAAGCCCTCAGCATCTCCCGACCAATATCGGAAACTGTTTGAATTGCAGGCAAGAACGGTTCTTGAACAGGTTGGTGGAGTCCTTATCTGATCCGCGAACCACCTATGAGGTTCGCAGCATCTGGGTCTCCATGTGGTCTAAGGTAATGCTCGGCATACTAAGGATACTAGCAAAAATATGCATCAGAAAAACGTAGCACTATGATGCATTGATCGAGTGGCTAAATGGGTAGAACTGATCAATTTGTGCAGGCTGACAAGTCTCTCGGACAGAAGCTGGCAATGCGGCTCAATGTGAGGCCAAGCATGTGAGGTTGAACATCTAGTCCGGTGAAATGTCTGGGAAAAAGCTTCAACAGTCGTCCTTCAAAGCCTGTGTGATATCCCTGTGTCCCTATCTAATTATCTCTGTATGTGAAATTATGTGTGATTAAAATATCACTCTTATTTTGTTGGAATTTGCTGCCATTTCCATAGTAAACTTCTATTTTGAGCATCCCTATGTGGATTTGGATTTTAACTCTTACAAAATGATCAAAGGAAAATGAATCACCACAGCATAGGGGCACTGTGTTTGGTTTATGGAAAATTAGATAAAAGAAAAATTTAAGGGAAAGTTAGGTAGTGTTCTAGAGTTACATTTTGGAGAGGAAGGGAAGAAGAGGAGAGGAGAAGGGTGTTCCTGAGTTTTTTTTTTAAGAAAGGATTCGGAGGGATTTGGGGAGAGTAAACCCGATTTGGATGGATTCGGAGGGGGTGAGAGTGATTTGGGGTAAAAAGACAATTATACTCTTCTTTTCTTTATTTTGATTTTAGTTGTAAGGTTATTTTAGTAATTTTATTATTTTTTTATTCGTTTCTTTTCAAATTCATTCTAAACTCGGAAACACTTATTTTTTTTTACTTCCAAATCATCTTTTTTCCATCCCTAAAATCGGGAACAAAGCCTAAATAGAATCACATGTTTTATTTACACAAAAAATTATATAAAAAATAAAAATAAAGATAAAGATATATTGAAGAGATTTTGAAATTTTCCTTACAATTGTAGATCGGAGATTGAGTAGTTTGTATCATTAATTATTTTGAGAATCAAATTTGTAACAAACTTATGTTGTAGACCATGCTAGGAATTGTTCCTAGCTCCTTTCGAAACATATTCAGCCGTGTCTTCCTCTTCGTCGACGAGAACCATGGCCGGCTCTCTTAACCATCCCATCATAGAGATGTGAACCTGTGACAATTTTCTTCTTTGGAAGCTCTAGTTCTTCCAGTGGTCCGAGGAGCCCAAGATACTGGCTTCCTTGATGGCAATGCTGTCTAGCAACCAGTGTCGAGTAGGGAACTTGTAGATGAGTGTTGGGTTTGGATCATCGTCGCCAGAGAAGAAGGCACTGGGAAGGTGTCTAACCCAGAGTACGTGACCCATGTCACGAGTCATCAACAGGTTTTGAGCTATATGCTTATTTTTGAGAAGAATATATTTACAGTTCACACATTCAATTATACAAAAATTAAAAATTATAATAGACATTCACACAAAAACACATTTCTAGTTCAAAACATGCAAGACTGTTCAAACTGACATTTCAAACACACAAATAATATATACTAAAATTAAAACTTTAATATAAACGGTCCTCCCCACACTGTGATCAAATCTAGTGTCGTCCAAAATAACATTCATTCCTCCTTCTACACTAAATTTTTTTATATGTAGTTGCTCATATTTCTGTAACTTAAACATATGTTGGAATGAAATATTACATTCCAATGAAATATATATTGACATAAAGACCTCCAAGGTTGCCATCCTAGTTGATGGGAACCTAGTCATATTGGAGTGAACCACATTAGCTGCAACCTGTGCATTATCTGCTTCGTAGGATGAGCCACAATCGGTGAAAATCATTGTTGTAAGACATACAAAAGAAATAATTAATAGCTAACTAATTTCCTCTTACATTCTTGCCTTGTTGGGAATTAGCATGCTATTAACTAGATTTTATTCACTGAATACATTAAAAGTAAAGGGATAGAGAATAGAAGACGAAGCACTAATATTTTTTGTTACCGAATCAGTACTGATGGTAGTTGATCTTAGAGGAAATTAATCTCATCAAGTGCGTCTCAGGATGATTGTTGGATTCTCTTAAGATAAGACAGTCTCAGGATGATTGTTGGATTCTCTTAAGATAAGACAGTTTCAGGATGATTGTTGGATTCTCTTAAGATAAGACAGTATTCAATCGTTCTGTCTCACACGATTAGAAAGTCTTGTCTCGAAAGCTTCTTTAGTTTTCGGACCCATAAAAATTATAAGAGCGGGAAACACATTAGAGAAAGTTGTAGCTGCAGTAGACAAGAGGAGTGTTGCGTTTTTCAGAGGTGAAGAACCGCCGGAGAATGCACCCTCTACGTATAATAAGGGCATCGATTAGAAATTCTGTGAAATTTCAGAAGAGGGACAAGTGACATGCACAAACACCGCCCCAGTCTCTACCTTCCACAAGCACGGCTCTCCGAAATCGCTCTGAACTACCGGAACCGCCATCAACCTTGCTCTCCACTCCTTCCTAAAGCTTTGTGTGCACTTATTCTGTTTTTTGTTTAGGGGAAAAACTCAAAAGGGGTCCTGAACTATCACCGCTTACCCAATTGCGGTCAGAACTACCATGATTTCCAAAAAGGGTGCAATGAAAAAAAATTGAACTGATTTTTTGAATTAAAATTTACCATTACAATACAAACGTAATATTATTATAAGACTTAAATTTGTATGCGAAAATTACGTCATTTGGTTATCAAAAGACGTCGTTTTCTTTATGTGCGCAAAATGATATAATTTATTTTGATAACCAAACGATGTAATTTTTGCACACAAATCTATGTCTTGCAATAATATTAGGTTAGGAATGTAATGGTAAATTTTATTTTAGAAAATCAGTTTAATTTTTTTTTCATCGCACCCTTTTTGAAAATCGTGGTAGTTCTGACCGCAATTGGGTAAGCGGTGGTATTTCAGGGTCCCTTTTGAGTTTTATCCCTTTTGTTTAAGGACATCAAAAATACAACCAGACTTGAGGACACAGCGGACGCTCGGCTGTGGTGCCTGGGTTGATGGGTTGAGCTTATGCAAAGATACAATTTGTGTGTTTCTACACCCAAAAAAAAAATTGTAGAAAAGTAAATGAGGCGGCATCACAACCCGCGTTTGATCCGCGCCGGTGATGCGCGCGTGTGGTCCCTCATTCCCTTTTTACATTTTATTTTAAGTAGTCCCAAAGCAAACTATATTTAAAAAAGTAAGGCTGGTCATCGGTTCCGTTCGGTTCAAAACCGAACTGAATTGAAATATAATTCTATTATTCGATTTTCTATTTTCAAAACTGAAAACTGAACCAATTTTTAACGGTTCGTTTTAAGACCGAATTGATTTTTTCAGTGTGGTTCGTTTGAAAACTGAAAACCGATTAAAGTAATTTTTTAAATACAAATCTTACTTACTAATGATTTAACTCATAATAAATTTATTAAAAAATAGAGAATTGAATTGATTCGGTTCGATTTTCGATTTTAACCGAACTATGACCAGCCATAAAAAAAGCATATATCCTTGCGCTATTAATGTTGGACATAAGAATACTCATTTAATGAGTTGTCAAATAATTTATTCATTATCAATGCATTTCACCATTGATAAACATGTTCATTTATTTCTTTTCCATGTTGCATCACATAGCCACATAGCGAATGATTAGACTAAATATAACTCTAAAGTTGTGATGGGTTCGTTGGACATTAAAAAAATGGGAAAAATCTAAAAGGGGTCCTGAACTATCACCGCTTACCCAATTGCGGTCAGAACTACCACGATTTTCAAAAAAGGTGCGATGAAAAAAAAATTGGACTGATTTTCTAAAATAAAATGCACCATTACATTCCTAAACTAATTTTATTACAAGACTTAGATTTGTGTGTGAAAATTACGTCGTTTGGTTATCAAAAGACGTCGTTTTCCTTATGTGCGTAAAACGATATAGTTTATTTTGATAACCAAACGATGTAATTTTCGCATACAAATCTAAGTCTTATAATAAAATTAGTTTAGGAATGTAATGGTAAATTTTATTTTAGAAAAGCAGTCCAATTTTTTTTTCGCCGCACCCTTTTTGGAAATCGTGGTAGTTCTGACCGTAATTGGATAAGTGGTGATAGTTCAGGGCCCCTTTTGGGTTTTATCCCTTAAAAAAAGGGGGAGAAATGGCATGAAATTGTTTGCTTATGTTGGAAAATAATACAACATCATTTGAGGGTGAAGGTGTCTCTATCAGTGTCAAAGGTAAAGTTGTTTCAGATCAAGTTTCTTACGATGAGGTTGATCAATAAAGTCAAATTATTTATTTGAAGGTTTTCTACAATGCGATTCTTAGTACTTACGATCTAACAAGAAGAGTTGTTAAAATAAATTTGATGTGTCAATTTTGCTTTTGTGATTATGAATCCTTAGAATATTTGTTACATACTGAGTCTCTTTTGGCATCAGCTTAGTCTGGGTTAGTGTTGGTCATAATTGTTTGTATATGTTCAAAATCAAGTATGTGAAAAAATATTTAGCTTTAAGGACCGAATCAATGAATAATTTATCTTTGTCTTAGAAGAAATTTCATTCCTTTATATATGCGCCGAGGTACACACGAAAGATCTTTCCAGAATAAGACGGTTACACTCTCTTTCTCACGCACAGTGAAAAGAGACCTCCTCAAAAACTTTTTCAAGTAGATGGAACCAGCACCATCTAAATTGGAGAACAGAGAGTTCATACTCTTCCTTGATATTTCTCTCATGCATATATATCTCTTCCTAGAAGCCAGCTCATTATAATAAATAAAGACGAAGAAGTTACCGATTTAATAGTGGACAGGAACCGTGGTGACGGTTTCTAATTCCGGTAAAGCAATATAAATCTTTTCTCCATTTTCACTGATTTAATTAGTAAGTGATAATCGACTACTTCTCTAATCGAACTGATAAATATTAAAAGAGAATTGAACCGTGTAAAATTTGATTTTTCTCATAGGATCAATTACCACTATGAGTCCAAGTCCATGAATACAATAAAATAAAATAAAAGAAAATTGTTTAGGTTCATTTTTATTTTGAACAATTTTGTCTTAGGATTTCAACCACAATTTGGCTCGTATCCGTAATAGATAATTTTTTACTAAACATGTTCAGTTCAACACTCAATAATTGAAATTAAATCAAACTACTTTGGTTCAATGTACTGAACCAAATTCTAACAATCCCCCACTAAATCTTAGATAAAGATTATGCTGGTTCTAAGTAACTTGCTTCTTGACTATGGTACCTTTCAGGTTTGAATCACATCTGTAGTTAGTCAGCTCCTCCTCCGTAGGACCAGCTGGAACATTTCAACTTGAATATGCATTTTTGGGTGTGACAGAGTATTACTGGTAACAACAAGTTACATGCTATAGAAGAATTCTTTAGGGTGTTCACGTTATGACCATGTGTCCCCGATCTTGTATCATGGATGTTTTCAAGGAAGTCCATCTCCTCTATCTGCAACCTCTCAGCAACATCCACTAGTTGAGCATCTCAGAAGATGCACTGCTCACATCTCGTTAATATATGATTTTGGTCCCATTCAGAGTCTTTAACCTTACTTTATTGGCAATTACAACATCTCCAGTCCATATAAAATGACTTTTAATGTACAACTAACGTTAAATGTATATTTGTATAGATATTTAAGCCACGCAGACAGCTTGTTTATACCACTTTAAACCAACCATGTAAGATCTCTACTCGTGTTGATTGAGTTGCTACTGTCAGTGACTCATTCTGGATTCTCAGTCTCATTCATATCTTGAGTTTAAGGACTTGCATATGCTCTAGTCCTTTTGTGGTAGTGTGCAGTGTCACGGTACTTAGTAGTAGTGTGCGAACACCTACGCCAGAAATTGTTATTTTAATAAACAAAAATTCCATAATATAGTCATGTCCACATACCCTAAAAGACTATATTGACAGTCTTCAACCCAAACTATATTCTTTTATACTTAGAAACTGACACTTAAGCTGGACAATATCATGTAAAAAGTATTTCAAGTCATTCATCATTTCTTCCCGACTTCAAAAATGTTTGTCCTTTTTGTCAAAGTATTCTATTCAAAATATGGTAACCCATATTTAGAGTTTCCACTACTAGAATAAGGTCACTTTTAGACCATATTTTTGCCTAGAAAAGTGGCGAAAAATAGGTTTCTGGTAAACTATCGGCCACATTTTCGTCAAAAATTGTCCAGTCGGAACCGTTCCCCCAGTAAACATCTACAAGTACGGATGGAAATGGGGCGGGTTCGGGGCGGTTAATGGTATTACCATACCCTATCCATCTCGAGACATATCAAAACCATACCCGCATTATAACCGCTCGAGTATGGAAAAATTAAAATCATCCCCATCCCTGTATATAGTTATGTTAATAAAATATTTTATAATTTTGTACTAAAAATGAGCAGATTACTCACATATAACAGATGGAACATTCAATGAAAAATAACTTTTGGTTTCAGGTTTAAATCATAGTCATTAAAACTGGACTAGTCGGTTTGATTGAAAATTGGACCTGGTTCTGTCCAGTTTAGTTACACTTATCGGGTTGCACTCTGAACAAGAGAAAATCGAACTGAACTGACCGGTTACCTAAAAAACTGTTTAAACTGCCCTGTTTAATTGTGAACCGGTTCATCATACTAATAGACATTTAATCACTCATAATTATTTAATTTAATTAATAACCAAAAAATGTCTACAGGGAGACTCGATCCTTGTGCAAGGCACCAGTCAGTGACGGTTCCATTGGGTAGACAGCAGAGACAATTGTTCACCTAGGTCCAGACCAAATTATTCTTATTTTAGTGTTAAAATAAAAAAATTAATTTTTGTACCTCTAATTAAGTATAAAAATATTATATTTCCTATTTTTGTACTCCCGATCAATTTAAAAAAAAATTTATACCCTCAATTAAGCTTAAAAAACATTATATTTTTTATTTATATATCTCATTCAGTTTAAAATTTTTTGTACGCCCTAAATAAAATTTCTAGTTCAGCCACTGACACCAAAGTACAGCTCTTCCACCACTACGCCACCTGCTTTTCTTATTTTTTATGTTAATCATTTACTAAATAATTTTTTATCACAATTTTACATTTAATTGGACCAGTGGTTGAACCGATTCGAACCGTCAGTTCAACTGAAAAATCGGGAATCGGGGCCCTGACCCGTTCGGCCTCCGGTCCGATTCTAATAAATATGGTTTGAATCCCTTATTTGACATATGTTAATTTTTAATAGAATAGATATTTTTATGGATATTTTGAACGTTAATATATAAAATTATACAAAACATACAACCAACATGAAAAATATATAAAATTATGAAAGACAAAATTTATGAAGTATAATTTAATATAAAGTAACAAACATTCACGTCTGTGTTCAAATACCCTCAATATGATATGTTGTTTGACAGTATGCCTCTGTATCATCAATATTTAACTCTGAACCAGGTACCCTCGATATCACTAGAACAATTTTGTCGTCAATGATGGATTCTTTTGTCGTATGTTGCTGCTTGTAATTCCCTATAATGGAATAAGTTGAATCGATTGGACCAGTCACATAAAAGATTTGTTTCGCTTGCTCCACAAGAATGAATGAATCATCTTTATACTCTTTACGCTTAATGTTATTAATTTAAATTCAAATTCATCATCCCGAATGTACCTGTTGTATGTTCACCATCATTTGAAGACGGGTATGTGCATGTGGGTGAATAAAACTTTAACACTCCGGATAATTTAGTGAAATGTGTGCATCCTATATACATAAGGGTGCCTGCATCATTCTTGACTGGTTTGAATAATTCAGAATTTTCTTCGTTGTGTGGAGTGTCACAATTCGAAAATATGGATCGCGAGGACGTTTGACTTGTCTTTTGACTTTTATTCAAACAAGCCACGACGAAGAAAAGTCAAAGCCAAATGTTCAACATACCAACTAAATAAAATAACATTAAAAATTTAAAACTATTACAAGTCAACTCAGGATCATGTCCAAATACATCGGAGCGACTACTAGCAAATAATTATACCCAACAATTAATAAATGATCCTATATAAAAATTATGATTGATCTAACTAAACATAAAAAAACAAGGATATTATGGACTTTTGGCATCTAATCACTTCTTTTCTCCCTAAATCCACCCAAATAAGGTGGAAATAAAGACGAGAGTTCTCTCCTTCCAAATCTCTCCAAAGCTACCCAAGCCCCTTACAAAACTTGAAAACAACATATTACTTCCATTTCTCTCATTTTCCCTCCTTATTCTAACTTAGGACACTACCTTAATAGTATTCATATGGATTTCTCTTAATACAAATCTTTTATCATCAGAATTATAAACTTGAATCTCATATATGATAATGTATTCAAGATTTGAGATTGAGTTAGTCATTCATTCGTGCACAGAGAGCACATGCTATCATTTCAAAACATATTTATTCAACTTATGAACATACGTATCCAATTTATGAACATAGTTATTTATCCAACATATCAATATGATGAACATAAACTCTAACTGATGAACATATAATCTCATCTGCTGAACATAAAAACTTATCTCATGAGTGTTTATGTTATTTGATTTAATTCTGTTTACGTTGCTGAAATAAATAATAATAATTTATATGATGAATATAATTCATACTTATTTGATGAATGTATCTGCTTGTGTGATTAATATGAGTGTAAAACTAACAAATATTTACCAACATTTAATGAATAAAAATATATAACTATTCAAAAAATAAAAAATACATTTATTAATTAGTTCTTTATTTAAATTTATTTTGATCAGAATAATAATTTTTTCAGTCGTTTTATATTGAGAGACCAAATTGAATGGGCTAATCGGTGGTGTTGGATTATGCTCTAAACTTCATCAAAACTCGAGTAAACCGTACCAAGTTGCAAAATTAATTACGTGTATCAGGCAGGGCCTAATCATACTTAAGGTGGCAATTAGTGGAATGAAGTACACGCTTTTACATTTCATAATATATTTTAATTTTATAATCAATTTCTCATATCTCCATACAATCATAAAGCACTAATAGTAGACAAGTAGCACTATTTGTTCCCTAATCAACATTAATTTAAAATCATAAATGTATCATTTTGACTACATTTGTCAAAAGATTTGATTTGAACCGTGGAATTAAACTGAAATGGAATCGATAGTTTTGATTTTGATTCCACCTAAAAGATTTATGATTCCAAACAATAACCAAAACAAGATGAAGTTTTTTTTTTTGTGGAACTGTAGACACACCAATGATAAGATGTCACATGATATTTTGATTAGTCACATGACACATTAAAAAGTTAAAAAAATTTAAAAACCAATTGGAAGCCGCCGCATGTCATTTTGATTTTTTAACTCGAACGATATGTGTTGTCAATTCGATTACAATTCGTATTAAAATAGAAAATTATTGATTTGGCATCCTTATCAGAATCTTATCTCTAGTATATCATAAACTATAGTAATAAAATCACATTAGCACACCAAGACTCCAACCTGTCATTTACTTTTTTTTAATAATTTTCTGAAGGAGTTTGATCCAGGGCAGCAAAAACACATGCACCAAGATCAAAATTACGTAATTTTGAACCACAATCGCCAATCACTCGATCACATATGTTAAGTAAAAATTAAATAATATTAGTGAAATCATTATCTGGTTTTCTCTAAAAACCACCATTGTTTTACATCAAAGCCACTTGTTTTGATTGTCATTAAACTTGCTTGCCATCATGAAATATTATTCCTTGTTTGAATACATTTTATAAAACGGTGACATCAATATACATAAATTTAAAATTATAAACATTTTTAGCTGCACATCACGTGAAAACATTTTCTAACCTGATAAACATATTTTCTTTTCCCTATTTTGAATTAACTATAATCTAATTCAAAATCCTATTTAATATCTTGAGTAATCCTATAATATGAGCCGCACATGTCTCTATGTTGAAATTAATGCACGGGACATCAAAATCCACAGACAACATCAGATGGAGACATCATCAAGTGGGACTTGTAAATTAGCCACGCAAGTTAGTTGAGAGTCACAAATCAAACACTAATATCCAAAGCCCGAGCTTAGATCTGAAATCCAAGATTTTTACCATCTTGAAGCCATGTGATAGTGAAGTGTGGATGCCTGGCTGCTTGCGTCAAACCTTTCCCACCACAGGAAACCATTTTAGAAAGGGATAAAATTTAAACTGAATTTTGTACTATCACCGCTTATCCAATTACGGTCAAAACTATCATGATTTTCAAAAAAAGAGCGTTGAAAAAAAAAGTAGACTGATTTTGTAAAATAAAATTTACCATTACATTTCAAATCTAATAATATTATAAGACCTAAATTTGTGTGCGAAAATTACGTCGTTTATTTATCAAAATAAATTATACTCCCTCTGTCCTCTTTTACATGTCACTTAACCGAATTTTTTTGTCCACTTTTACTTGTCGCTTAACAATTTTCAACGCGTATTTAATGTCAACTACTACCTTAAAATGTCAAACATTAATCATTTCATTATCATATTCAATAAAAAATACATTTCCCACCAGTAATCATCTACCAATTTTACTTTTTGCACGAACTTCCTTGTAAAAATATCAACCACCCATTCATTAAATTTGTTCAACCGCTAGCATTAACTTCACCTTAATCTACTCAAATTAACCTTAAACGACATGTAATAGAGGACGGAGGGAGTATCATTTTGCGCACATAAAGAAAACGACATCTTTTGATAACCAAATGACGTAATTTTCGCACACAAATCTAAGTCTTATGATAATATTATGTTTGAAATGTAATGATAAATTTTATTTTAGAAAATAAGTCAATTTATTTTTTCATTGCACATTTTTTGGAAATCATAATAGTTCTAACCGCAATTGATTAAGCGGTGGTAGTTCAGGGCTCCTTTTAAATTTTTCTCATTTAAAAAAATATAAACCCTAGTCAGAACAAGTTACTGTCGTCGCTAAATGTTTCTGGAAGATTCAAAAACCTCTCTTGCAATATTAACACAAACATATAACAAAAGTCAAAAAAGAGGCGTGAGGGAGCATCTCAATTCTCAATTATGGGCGACATCTTATTTAACTACTCCCGTTCTCCTATTTTACATGTTATTTAAATAAATTTTTTGTTCATTTTTATTTATCACTTAATAATTTTTAATATATATTTAATATCAAAATTATCTTAAAACGTCAAACACTAATTACTTTTTTTATCATAATTAATAAAAAATTCATCATCACCAGTAATAATCTACTAAATTTATTTTGTACACGAATTTTGTTAAAAAATATTAATAATT
>NQLW01000082.1:287639-321115 GCA_002312845.1 Kalanchoe fedtschenkoi
TTTAGAGAAAATTTGGTCAAAAAAAATTGAAGAAAAATGAAATTCATATTGGATTCCATTTTATTTTTCTTTGTTTGGTTCAAATGGAAAATTTGAGAAATTTTTTTAAAATTCCTTTTATTTATTATAACTTTCCCTCTAATATTCCATTTAATTTTCTTTCCCATAAATTTTCTCTAAACCAAATAAAAGAATTCTTCTTTTTTTCAATTTTTTTTCCATCAAATTTTTTCTAAACCAAACACACCATTAGAGTTTTCAAATTTCAAAGTTTATGGTTTAGTCTTTTCGGATATAAAGATTCCAATGTATCCAAAACTATATGCTAAAACACACAAAAAAATTTAACAAAATAATGTTATTATGTGCGACCTCTTATATTTATTCTCTCAATTTGAAAGAATTTGATGATAAATAATTTTTTATTTTTTATATTTCATCTTTTATATATTCTTAAAATATCTAAATAAATAAATATTATATTATACACACAATTTCATTTCTTTCGAGACAATTTATTTCACAATTCTCCAAGTTTTTCTCAAATCTTATTTAACTCCTATCCATCGTTTATATTTCTACCACCGAATCCTTAATATCCTTTACCTGTCCTCTCGTTTCAATTTTTTTCTGGAGCACGGGTAAAGGTACCCGTCGTCCCAACGGTTCGGTTCAAAAAAAATTAAAAATCGAACCAAATTATTAGTCATCCCTTTTTAAAATACGAAACTGTAAACAAAACGATTTTTTAAAATTTGAAACCGAACCAAACCGGACCAAACCAAATCAAACCAACCGGAATCAAATCGAACCGACTGGGACCGAACCGAACCGACCGAGAGCATCGCGACGCTCCCAATCCTATTCTGTTATATATATAGATAGCCTAAAAATTCAACGACCCCAGTCAAAATTCTTGAAAACCCATCTCACCATTTCCGGTTCACTCAAGAAAGTTTCAATCTTTTACATACAGCTAATCTACTTCGATGGTATTGTAAATGATTTACCACGATCGTTGGGTTGGCTGTAAGTTGACTTTACAGCAAGAATCCCGAGAGTTTGCGAAGCCTCGTGTGGTGGGTTCCACTCTCGGGGATGGAATCTCTTCAAGAGTGGCGTACAGATTCCTTGAAATGTGTTTTCTTCTTATTGCTCGGAGAAGCAGCAGAGGTGATAACTACGAAAGCAAGTTTTGTGTCGAGGAAGCTGCTTGGAAAGGTGTTGAGTCTTCAATCTTATCTGGTGGAGATGGATTTGATCTATTGAACATACCCAGAGAGATTGATTATAGATAGATACAAGTGGGGGGTGTTTTTGAAAGCTAGTGTAGGGGATCAGATTGACTGACCTGCACCTCAGACAAGCTCTACTTGGTTTTGTGGGAGATTGGGATATGAGGCCTTAGGAAATATTCAGGAATCTAATTCAGAGTTGGGTGAGTTTCTTGTTTTTATATATCCTATGATTTTGTTTGTTTTTAGCTGTGTGTTGTAAATGGCAGTGTAATGAGCTCTTCAAACTTTTGGCAGTGGATTTGTGTTGACAACTCGTGAGCTTCTTTCTTTTCAGTATCCTGTCTGCTTTTCTGTTGCTTTATCTCTTTTTCTATTCTTTGTCACTTGTTCATTGTACCTTCTTTGGTGGATTTGAATGAATCTCAAGTTGGTAGATATGTTCTCTCACCAGTTACCATTCATGATATTGATGTATATTGTATTGCATACACTTACAGTTACAGCTAGTTTTCATTTTAGTCAATCTGCTCTTGGTTATCAGATCTGATGTTTGCCGCAGGTTTCGTTGTTTGGGAAGAGGGGGTTAAGATCTGTGAGTTTGGGTCAGTGTGGAAGGTTTATGCTGAGGCTTTGAAGCAATATTATCATGGATGATGGCATCTTCTCGCCTGCTGCCATCCATGGTCCCTCATTTGCATCTGATATGGATTTCGACTACATGAATGAGCTTTTGGGAGAAGGGTGTTGGCTGGAGACAGTGCAGGGATCGGATTTCTCACAACAATGTCCGTCTGACTCTAATCATCTATTCAATTCGTCGTTTTTATGGTCTCCGTCAGACACATTTCTTGGTGAGAACATCTTTGGGCAGCCCCAAGAGAGCAATCAAGAGCGGGTGAGCTCAAGTCTTCCTGGTGGTACATCTCTCGATGAACCACATTTGGACACAGCTGCCACAATCCAAAAAACTGAACAACAACTAGTGAGTTTTGCTGGATGTTCAGGTCAGCCTGGTTATCAAACTGATGAAACCGAGATTGGCAGAAGATGGTGGATTGGGCCTTGGGCAACTGCAGGTCTTAAAATCTCTGTTATGGAAAGGTTAGTTCGGGCAATTCGTTACATAAAAGACTCCTCGAAAGATAGAGACGTGTTAATTCAGATATGGGTGCCTACAGACATAAACGGAAAGCGTGTTTTGACCACTTATGACCAACCATACATAGTTGATTCTAGTTCCACAAGTCTATCCAGTTACCGAAGCATTTCGTTAAACTTTCAGTTTTCAGCTGAGAAAAACTCGAACGTGACTGAGGGAATGCCTGGTCGAGTATTCTTGGGCAAGGTACCGGAATGGACACCCGATGTTCGTTTTTTCAAAAGTGACGAGTATGCTAGAGTTGGCTACGCTCAGACGTTCAATGTCCGTGGGACACTTGCGCTTCCAGTTTTTGACCGAGGCAGTCGGACATGTTTGGGTGTCATCGAGGTTGTGACCACGAAACAAATGGTGAAGGCTGAACTGGATAGTGTTTGTCAAGCACTTCAGGTTTGAACAAGCTCATCAGAATTTCTCTTCTCTAGCTGTTCTACTCGGCAACATAAATTGAGGTCACTTTGGAATTTTGATCATGATTTGCAGGCTGTTGATCTTAGTAGCACTGAAAGCCAAAGCACTGAAAAAGCAAAGGTAAAAATTTGCTGTTGAGAATTGGTAATTACCAAGATAATTATATCGGAGACGTACATTTCTAATTCGTATTCTTTACCAGACATGTGTACTGTCTTACCAAGCCGCGTTACCTGAGATTCTTGAAGTTATGAAATCTGCTTGCTTGATGCACAAACTCCCGTTAGCTCAAACTTGGATGCCATGTGTTCAACAAGGCAAAGAAGGTTGCAGGCACTCTACAGAGAATTATATTCACTGTGTGTCCACTGTGGATGCCGCTTGCTATGTGGCCGATCCTAACGTCCAAGGCTTTCACGAGGCTTGTTCTGAGCACCACCTACTACGGGGACAGGGAGTGGCTGGTAGGGCTTTCACGACGAACGACCCGTGCTTCTATGATGACATAACATCACTTTGCAAAACGGAATACCCTCTCTCCCATCACGCAAGAATGTTTGGGCTGCATGCCGCTGTTGCTATACGGTTGAGGAGTGTTCATACAGGTGCCGCAGATTTTGTGTTGGAGTTTTTTTTACCTACAGATTGTCGAGAACCTGAAGAACAAAAGAAGATGCTTGGTTCACTGTCATTAATAATCCAAAAGGCAAGCAAAAGCTTGAGAGTGGTCACTGATGACGAACTAGCCAAAGATACTAAAACTTCCATCAGCGCATCTGTAGTCCCTTCAAACGATGCCGCGGTGACGCCCATAATGTCAACCAGGTCTGAAGGCGTCTTTGGCCAGAATCCTAATGTTGCCCCATTTGTTCAAAAGGAAGAACCAGCTGAGTTTTTGTACGAGAAGTCCTCTGTGAATCAGTCAAATCCGCTGCTGGGCTCAAGCTCGTTGGATCATAATACTTTTGGAGAGGGGAGCTTCAGAGACATGGGTGGTGTCGGAGATAGAAAACCATCCAAGGCAGAAAAAGCTATTACATTGGAAGTTCTTCAGCGACATTTTGCTGGAAGCCTGAAAGACGCTGCGAAAAGTCTTGGCGGTAAGTTACACATTGCCATTGTTCTAGCTTTTAAACACTAAGATATATCTTGTGTAGTACAACTGTCATGCAGATAGAGTTTCAGTCGCTCATAGATCTCTCTCGGCAAGTGAGTGCAATTAATATTCCTTAGACTAGGATGCGTCTCGGTAGACTGGGAGCCCCGGTCACTGTTATTTCTCGCTATTTTTAGCTCTCTTTTTCCTGCAACTTTTTCTACTTTCGAATCATTTTCTGCTTGTGTTCTTGCAGTCTGCCCCACAACCTTGAAAAGAATTTGTCGAAACCAAGGAATAAAGCGTTGGCCCTCTCGTAAGATCAAGAAAGTTGGACATTCTTTAGAGAAACTCCAGCGCGTTATTGACTCAGTACAAGGCCCTTCCGGTACTTTCCAAATTGGATCATTTTACTCGAACTTCCCAGAACTGGCCTCCCCATCGAACAACTCAGGAATAACCAATCAATTTTCAGCCTCAAAGCTGAGTAATCTTTCCAAATCATTGAGCATCCAGCCTGAGGCGAATGCTGGCAGCCCTCCAACCACATCATGCAGCCAAAGCTCAAGTTCAAGTCATTCTTGTTCTAGCGGAAGCCAGCATAAGACTTCCTCGTGGAACTCTGCAGTAAGTGAAGTTGGTAAAGAAAGTGCTCGTGTCGGGGTGCTGAAAAGGACGAGAAGTGATGCACAGATGAACGAGATGGGTCATGAGGATCCGAAGCTACTGCCACGCTCTCATAGCCATGTTACTTTCAGTGGAACTCCTAACAGTGAGACCCTTCCACCTCCGCCGAAACTCACAAGGAAAGCATTGGATGGCACAAGAGTTAAAGTTTCATACGGAGATGATAAGATCAGGATTCGTATGCAGAACCACTGGCGGCTTAAAGATTTGCGACAAGAAATTGCCAGAAGATTTAATGTTGAAGACTCGAGTGAAATGCAGCTCAAGTACTTGGATGATGATTCTGAATGGGTGTTATTGACTTGTGATGCTGACTGGGAAGAGTGTGTTGATGTGTGTCTATCCACCTCAGACGACACTATTAAGCTGTCTCTTCACGCTCCCACCCAACATCTCGGAAGGTCACCGGTCAGCAGTACCCTCTGTGACCAATAGTTATGCCATCTGAAATTAGATTTCCACGCGCTTAGATCCTCAAAGAACATGAAGTTGTTTAAACAAGCTAAGTCGCCGCTACTGTAAATATTGAATGGTACTCAGAATAGACGTGATAGTGACCACCATAGCACACCAGTACAACACCACCTTCTGCCACAGAGCTCACACAGGTCCATAAGTGATCTCCTGATGGGTTTTAGCAGTTATGTAAAAATATTCATAACAGGTTTGAGCAGACCGCCTCAGGTAAAAACTATTGGTATTGGGACAAGCTGTGAAATTGGTAATGCAGATCTAGAGCGAGTAGTTTCAGGAGGTTATACTATCATCACAGGATATGTATAAAGGTTGCGCAGAAATTGAATTGCTAGTAAAACTTTACAAAAATCTGTGAAGTTTTCAGTATCTGGGAGAAGCCGTTTGATGGCAATTCGAGAATCGTATGCGCGTTAACTAGAAGCTGAGGTTTCTGAGAGTTACACTGAGCATCGTGTGCAAGATTACCTTCTAGAATTTGATGCTAGGGACAGAAATTATTTCCAAGAAATTAACAGCTTAAGGAGTGCTTATAGGAAATGGAGTTTTTGTTCATCTGCTGACATTCGGATTGCAGTTTGCTCAGATAACCTTTACAGTGGACGGTAAAGTGGCTCCTCCTGGAGGCACCACGAGGCAATGGCTATCCCGTGGTTCATCCTGTGGACGGAGAATTACCCTTGCGGACAGGGGATCAGTGAACTTGACAAACTGTTTTGGCTTGTTCAATTTGGGGAGAGCCTGCAATGTTTACATGAGGTGCCGAATTTTCAGTAGCCAACAGCCATCTTGATCCTGTCTTACCAACATAATGGGCTCCTTGTCTGGTCCAATATCGAAAGGTATACTGATATTTTGCCGTCTCTTTTCACTTCATTCTATGTTCGGAAATGGAAACCCAAAGTTGTGCTGCTGATCTGCTTACTGAAAATACGAGCTTGTCACGAACTCGTAAACAAGGAGTATCTGAATTCCATCAATGCAATAGCCAGCCCGTGAGAGCGACGAGGTTGGGATGGTGCAGGACACTAAGCATGAGAACCTCTGTTATGAACTCCTTGAACTCTTGATAGCCATCGGTGTTGAGTTGTTCAACAACAACAAGCTGAGAGAGCAATAGAAAAAAACAGCGGCTTTCAGAAAAACTAGCATTTTGAGACGGCTACATCAGCAACTAGCTCCATAAATTTTTATGGCTGGTAATAAACATTAGAAATTTTCAGTGTTAAAGCGAATATATCTCACAATGAATATTATGATGCTATAACCGCTTAAAACGTCTAAGTGATATGAGATTTGGCTCATTTACAAAAAATTCAATAAAATTCGCAAAGTGTAAATATTATGGATGTCAGATAATTGCAGACCATGCTAGTGGAACTAGTCATTTAAAGAAACAATTAGCAAAATGCATGACGAAATATAGGATTATGATAAATATGATAGAAAAATAAATTTTTTGTGATTGACCAAGAGAAAATTGAAATGATTTTGACGCTATAGTCATCAAACACAATTGTTGTTTCGACATGATTGATCACACTTTTTTTTGAGATCTTCTATAAAGGTTTACATTATAATTGCAAGTTTATGTCGAGGAAGACATTGAGGTTAAACATCCAACTCACTCATCAAAGAAAAAAAGAATCTATCAGTATATTGACATTATTTCTTCTCGAGTATCACATAATACTGATATTTAGATGGCAAGACATCACCAAATCAAGATATTGAGTGTATTTGTATCACTGCATATTTTGTAACTGATGGTTGAGTATTGAAAAAGTAAATTATTTGTTTTCAACATATTGAATATTGATGGTCTAGTTTTGAGTAAAGTATTAAGGGATTCAATTTTATATCGAAATACTGATAGAAAATTATTTTCTTTACTGGTTGATGATGCATCTGCAAATGATTGGATGATAAAAATTTTGAATTATGATTGTGTCAGAAGTCACTATTAACTTTGGAGGGTGTATTCTTTCATGTCAGATGCAGTGTTCATATTCTCAATTTGATTGTTTCCGATGGTTTGAAAAAGGTAAGGGAGACCGTTAGAAAGATAAGATGAAGTTAATAATGATTCCACTTTGTAGACGAAGTCTCATTTATGTGTATGCAAATGATGAATATGTGTATGCATATATAATTTCATCACTTGCGTACATATTCATCACTTACATACTTATATTCATTACTTGTATACTCTTATTCATTAGTTACATACACATATTCATTACTTACATGTATATTCATCACTTGCATACTCATATTCATTACTTGTATATATATATATATATATATATATATATATATATATATATATATATATATATATATAGAGAGAGAGAGAGAGAGAGTGGATCAGTTAAGAACCTCTTTAAGTTGAGAACCTTGTGGACAAACGTGGACCAATCATTTTGTTCACAGAACGACCATGTTTTGATAATGAGATCTCATTTTTTTGACTTTATTTATTATGCTTTATTAGATTTTATTTAGTAACATATATTACATAAATCACACCTGATTAATTAGGAGCAAATCACTCCAACATATATTTAATTTTCTCTATTTTCTCTTTGATTATATACATAATTTTTATTCACAAATCACTCAATCATATGTTCACCATTTATAAGTTGTTTGATTTTCCGTAATCCACTATGTTCACTGTTACTATAATGTACAGAACGGTCGGAGCTTCGATAGTGAACATGTTCACTATTGATGTTCACTACCAAAATAAAAAAAATTTGTACAAAATCAGAAAAAAATGTTCACCAGAAAAAAATTAAAAAAATTGAGAAAGTTATAAATCAGAAAATATAAATCCGGAAATCAAGGAAACAAAATCAAGAAATCAAGAAGACAAAATCCGTTAACCAAATATTTAAGCGCGATTACAGGAAAACTAATTTTTTCTTAATTGGCATTACATAAATGTCACTAACACCTCTCACTTCATTATATCAAATGAAAATCAATTATGTCTCACATTCATTAATCCTAATGTTCTTATTTGTTTAATTTAGAAACAAATAGGTGAATATGATTGATTCACAAGGTTCTCAATATATGGAGGTTCTCAACGGATCCCTCCCCTATATATATATATATATATATTCATCATACAAATATTCATCACTTTTATACGTATATTCACACTTCCATACATATATTTATCACTTGCATACTTATATTCATCACTTGTATATCTATATTCATCACTTATATATACATATTTATCACTTGCATACACATACTCATCACTCGCATACATATTTTTTCTAATTTATATATACATATCCATCATTGCAGACACATATTCATCACTTATATATACATATTCATCACTTGCATACACATATTCATCACTTATATATACATATTCATCACTTGCATATACATATTCATCACTTGCATACACATATTCATTACTTTCATATATATATTAATCACTTGCATACATATATTCATCACTTGCATACTCATATACATCACTTGCATATGTATATTCATCACTTTCATACATATATTCATCACTTGCATACAAATATTCATCACTTGTATATGTATATTCATCACTTGTATATATATATTCATCACTTGCATATGAATATTCATCACTTGCACACATATATTCATCAAATTTATATATAATTATTTTAATAGATATAAATTAGAAAAAATATGAATTTATAATTTTTTTGGTTATTTTAATATTTATAAATCAAATTGGTATTTTTTTTATTTTTATACATTTTTTAAAAATTATTTTTAAATTATTTTCTATTTATATGTGTGAAGTATAATATATAAAACGACGTCGTTTTGAAATGAATCAAAACGAAGTCATCACCGAGAGCACATAAAAATGTCTAAAATTTCACACACAAAATAATACTTGTAAATTAAAGAAGAAAAAGCTTTATGCTCTAGAAAATTGAATTTGAGGTCTTACTAATTTTGGAAACGAGTTGCCTCATTGGGTGTGGATTTGAAATATCTGAGAAACATATCATCAAAATATTTAATGTAATTTTGGTTGATTATTGGTTTAGTATTAATTAATCAACTAATGAAGGAAAAACTACTTCGCCTAAAGATTATAATTTCTCTTATCTGCGTTTCTGCTACGATGTTCACTATATGGTTAAAATAATTAACTACATAAAATTAACCGATAAAAGTAATCATGATTAACACTTGTTATGGTTAATCAAAAATCCGATTTAGTTATCTATGTGTATCGATTCAGTGAAGTTAATAAATTTTATGATTTCGGTTAACTGTTTAACTAAATAACATGATACTATAAATAAAATGTTTCTACACCTCTCATTCCTACCCTAAACACCAAATCTTTGATTTCTCCAGTCGGCCACGACCTATGGCTAGGTGAACATAAAGAGGTGCATATCTGGAGCTCGGAGATGGCTAGGTCATAATGGCAGATTAGGGGGTTCATCATCATCTGCCTCGTGCTCCAGACCGTGTGCTATTTTTTATTCTTGTAATTATTAATTTTTCAAGAGCTACCGGCGACTAGGGACTTGCATCAATTGTGGAAAAAAAAATTCTTATGTAAAATAAGTGTTTATATTCATGCTAACAAATAGGTACTTATATTCGTACTAATAAAATTGGTGTTGATATTCATCATACTAAATGGGTCACACGGTGTTTAGTCCACAAATGTTTGTCTTTCATGTGCTTTGATAGCATACGATGTTTTGATGTGGTTGATAAGACTAAATTATACTCTGTTTTATATGTAATTCATCTAATTTTTGACCGTATAAGAATATTAGTTAATGGCTTTAGCAAGTTTTCAGATTTCAGGGTAAATTTAGGGCTTAATAAGAAAATATGATAAAAGAGGAGTTTTCAGATATAAAGACGGACTAAGATCGAAGGACGAAAATCACTGACTAACCGAGAGCAAAGCCGCGCGCTGGGACTGCAGTCACGTGCGCGGTGATGTGGTAGTGTCAGACTCGTGACATGAATATTAAAGAAGCTAAAAACGCTGACTTAGAAGAGACCACGCGCGTGGCCGAGCGCGCGGTGGTTACATGATCATATCCTCTATCTTCTTCACAATAGGATTTTTCTCTCCAATATTTTCAACATTGAGCAACTAGAAATTATTTCAGAGAGGTGCTTGTTCCTTACTCATGATTAAGCCATCCTACAACCTTTGTATGACTATTTTTTATTTTTTATATTGTGTAATGATTCTTCCTTGGATTGAAGATGTGTTAGGATGATAAAAAAAATTCTAAAATTAAGAAAGAAAGGAAAAAAAATCTTTTTTAACTTAGGAACTAACTAAATAAACTAGAAAACAAAACCTTTAGATAATAAAATTTTAAATCCCCGACAGTGGTGCCATTTTGACGTTTAGTATTTTTACCCTTACATGCGAGGGTATAATACAATTCTAAAACAATTTATAATCCGGTAATTCTAGGGTCAAGTTGGGCTTATCTAAGCGCTAATGTTTCCTAGCCTCAATATTCAATTGTAAAGAAATAGTAGAGGTTGAATAATCTAAATAATTGTAGATGATCCTTAAAAGCAATTCTTCAAAGCCATCATGCATATAAATATATGAATAAATATCAAGTCATCATTATATGTTATGCTAAATGGGTAAGACAAACATAGTTAGCACTGATAAGGAAATGATATACCTAGCAAAAGCTTTAAAACCAGCAATATGTCACTTCATGTTGATACAACATAGCTAAGCATATAATTATCTAAATGTGTATGCATACAAATAAGAAAGAATTTAGACATAGCATGCAGTTTGACAAAAACTGAATCCTAGAATGGAGTACGAAGCATATATCTCCATCTATGCGAACATCATATTGTGGTTCTCATATTTATAAGTGCCACTTGTCATATGAGTTTCTCACTTATCATTCCTATAAGTGAAGAAGTAGTATTCTATGAACGTTGCAAGGATGCATAACAAAACAAATGTGATGATAAAACTTTGATATTTAAAGAAGCATTTGAATACACATAACGTTAGGGTCAAAAGGACCCCAAGATCTTAGTTGACTACTAACACATGGCTATAAGGGAAGTCGTGGTGATTAAAAAAATAATAACTATAAAATAAAACAAAAACTAAACTAAACTAAGTACAAGTGTGTGGAGAAAGGTGCTTTCTTTGAGGTGAAGAATGGAAGAAGGGCATTCTCTTCTTGGCTTGTGAAGACCTCTATTTATACTGGTGGAAATGAGAAAGGCAAGAGATCAATGAACATTGAACAGATGGGGATTTCCTCCAGCAATCCTTCATTCATTATCTTCCGTAACTCCTCACTCGAACCGAATAGATTGTAGTGCATTTTCCTTACTCGGCCGAGTGAAATCAAGGCTAATTCTTCCCTCGGGGCGACCAGATGCAACAAATGTTACTCATGCCGAGTGAAATTATTTGCAAATGGCCACTCGACCGAGTAGGTTCCATAAATGACCCCCACTCTAGCCGAGTAGAAAACTCTTCGCACTCTTACTCGAACCGAGTGAAACTCAGGTGATATTCAAGACCGCTATTGAAGGTCTACTCAATCGAGTAGAATTTCTACTCGATCGACAAGTAGATCCTGACTTATCTTCAAATCTTTGATTTTTACCATATTTTCACCCAAAATCGCTTCCTTTTCACTTTATCTCTCAATTTTAAGATTTTTTCCTCAATGAGCATAAAATGCACAACAACATAGGTAAAATGGATGTGATATGACTTAAATCACTAAAAAATAAACTCTTAAAACATGTATATTCTTCCTCGATCAAGCGACATCTTCAACATTGTCTCAGTAGTAATTTGGTTACTACCATTTTCATATTTATTTGAACATTACACAAATATTTTGTGATCACTCCTTAGTTTTTATCTTTTTTTAAAAAAACAAACAACGTTAATAATTAAAAAAATAAAAAAAAATTGTTAGCCTCAGGAACCAAACCAAGTGTAGTTGGTGTGTATGCCGAGTTCAATATCAGTAGGTTGAGAAGACATTCTTATGTCAAGTTCAACGCCAGTAGGTCAAGGAGAAGCCTTTATTAAATTCTTTAACTAACCAACCACTAAGTTATTTTAAATAATCATTATTAAAACAAAAAAAACTATTACTGCACCCTATAATCAATCTTAGTGTACATGGAGTGTATGCCGAGTTCAATACCACTCTTGTAAAATTTTGGAATCAACAACATTTAATAATCACTTGGAAAAATATTAAGCGGGGTTTTTAGAGAATAAATGTTGTCTAAAGGCACTTCAATATGAAACGATGTTGTTTTGAATGGACTGTAGACAGTGCTTTTGACCAAAAGATGTCATCTAATTTCAAAAAAATTATCCTTTAGAAATAATGTAATATTACTTTATACAACACTTATAGGTTATAAGTGTCATCTAAAGCCTCCTCAAAACAACATTGTTTAATGTTTAAGAGACTTTAGACGACGCTTATGATCTAGAAGCTCCATCTAAATTATTCTTACAGAAATTCTTTATTATCCAAAACTCATCTCATCAAATAACATGTTCATCCTCTCCTAATTTCACTAACTATCAAAAATTTACCAGGGAATAAGATGAATTTCAAATTCACTATGTGCATTTGCGCCAGCCCTCAACCTTGATGAAAGCTCCATCAAAGATAAAAATCTAATTATTTAAGTTCCCCATAGTCTCTATTCGTCACTATTTTGCTTTTCATAATGTAATTTTTTAATGAGAAATTTTTAATGATAACAGTCCGAGGCCCTATGGCGCAATGCCTATAAAACAAAGTGAGATGGCTTGAAGAGCTTACACAAGGGAGACATGAATACCTAATACTGGTGGCTATAGGCCTACTATTGATGACTCAAAAAGTCTACATATGATGGCATGAGTATACGAAGGGTGGCTGGAGACCTAAGAAAATAACTCGAGGGCCTACACGTATAGGAATAAAGCGCTTGATGAGAGCCAGAGCTGAGTCATGCCTCACACATGACGAAGTCGAGGGCGAGGATCGGGCGGCCAAAGGAAGGTTAGGCTCCGCGAGGCGTGCTAGTGTTCTAGGCGAGCAAAGCGCTACTCATCCAATATAATTATATAAGCTAGTCCCTTTCGAGCTTATTCCTCTTGGTTAAACCTCCAAGAAGTAAGAACTCCTTTAATCTTTTGTCCTTTCTATAAAGGTTGCAATTTTAACTGTGCTTGATTAGCTTGCTGATTCTGAGGATTAGACGCACACATCTTCATATGATATTTCATAGTAGTACTTCCATTGTGTGCTTTAGGTCAGCATTATACTCTTTCGGATAGTATAGGCATTTTGTTTTTGTTTTTCCATCTTTTGTAAACCTGATGAAGAGAGACCAAACTTCCAATCTTGGCCGAGGATTCTTTCTGAATTTTGTAACAATTTATACCTGTTGTTGGACATTTTCCGGTAGTTCATATGTGTTGCATCCACCAACATCCACATTAACATCGGCCTCCTTCCACCCATGTAAAAAATCAAATGATAGAAATAGATTTTATATAATATACTCTCAAATAAGGCAAACTAGCATAGTTAGTACGGTAATAAAAAAACAAAGAACATAAAACTTTACTTCTAAAATACCTGAATTTGATGACACGGTCTTGAGATGGAAAAAGAAGCAATACTCACTCATATTTCACTTTGAAAGTGGAACCTTTGAACTTGTCTTTGATTCTGACTTCTCTTCAAAATTCATATTAATATATCATCCGGGAAATAGAGCTTGATTGAGTAAAACAGCAAAATATGTGGATAATTTTGAATATCAACAGAACTTGTTTCCATATTTTCACTTATTACCAGATTCGGATAAGTTGACCGAAGTGTGGAATAAAAATCCAAAATCGGCGCGTACCGAAAACACCGAAATACAAAAGAAAATAACGAAGTGCGAAACATCGGAAGTGGAAGCGGACAAACTACCGAACAACAAGGAACGAATTAAGAAATTATCAATTAGTTGATTAAACATGAATAATAAAATATGATATGATATTTGAAACAAGTCAAGACATTGGTTTACTTGTGAGAGTGTTTGTCTAATAGAGCAATGACTGAGGTTCGAATCCCTTCAGGTGAGGTAGATATTTAGGTTTTTCAAAGTATTTTTAGGTTATATTATTACTCAGTTTTTGGTTAAACCGAAATCAAACTGTTTATAACACCCGGTTTTCGGTTCGGTTTAATGATCAATTTTACAAAGATAAAACCGAAATAATTTGGATAGAACCATCTCAGTTCGATTTTCAGTTTGAACCGATATATGAACATGTAGATAATTTTTTTATCTTTTTATAAGCGCTTGAATTGCGCAAATCAGACTTTTGGTGCGAAAGTTACGACCCGCTCAAGTTTCTATATTTTGTAGGTTTGGGATTAGGAAACTAGAGCTTGTTGCGGGCACGTGTCATGTGCCTACCGCGTAAGTGGCTCTTGTGCGCGGCCAATGCTCTGTCAGCTAGGGCTGTTCATAGTTCGGTTAAAATAAAAAACCAAACCTAATCAATTCAATTCGGTTAAAAAATTTTGGTTTTGATAATTAATAATTCTATTTTCAAAATGAACCGAAATATTAAAATTATTATGGTTTGGTTATCGGTTTTGGTAATAAAGTATTAAACCGAACCCAAAATCAAATTATTAAAATAATGGTAAAATCAATATGGATTTTTTTTAGTTACTTAATTTATATTTGAATGTCAAAATTGGTTATTAAATATTTAATAAATAATTGCATGACAAATAACAAAAATATTTACTTTCTATATTTTTTTTATAAATTTATTATGAGTTAAATCATTATTAAGTAAGACTTTTATTTAAAAAATTACTTTAACCGGTTTTTCGGTTTTCGACTAAACTGAACTGAAAAAATCAATTCAGTCTAAAACCAAATTGCTATAAATTGGTTTGATTTTAGGTTTTGAAAAAAAAGCTGAATAATATAATTATGTTTCAATTCGGTTCGGTTCATGAACAGCACTAATGTCAGTTTTTTTCTTCCTTTCTTTATATGACATGTTAGCTTTATCAACACATGCTCGAGCATTATGCAGCACACAGCTTTTGCGCTTGGCTAACTTGCAGTCTTCTGTCCGATTTTCCTCCTTTATTCGAATTATGCTCTAAAACTGTCTTTTAGTACGTTTCCGCACTAAGACTTAGAATAAACCTGAAATATTAAAATTAATTAAAATTATTAAATAATACTCCAGAACCGTCCAGAATTAAATGAGTTAAATATAAATGAGCCAGAAATTTGGTCTCATCAATATTTAAAAAACACTTCATTTAGAATGAAAAGAGCCACCACTCTACAAAGTTGTCAGACTGAAGAAAAAAAATTTACATGGGCAATTGGCACACCCATTTACTTTTTTTAAATAATCCACCTGGAGAAGTTTTGCTTGGGCAATAGGCCACCGTAGCTTGCAAAAATTTTTAACGTAACCTCCCTCTCTAATGGCAAGTTTATTCAGTGGCACTAAATAAAAGGATGTAAAGATTCAATTTGTGAAATATTGGATTGAATTTACGGATCGGTTCATATTTGATTGTATTTTCATTGTGATTTAAAAGTCTAGACTTGTGAATTATGGTTCAATAATTCAACATAAGTCACCTAAACCTATCTTCACTAGCCAATGTGAGATATTTGTCAAGTACTTCCTCTACAATCTCCCCATCACTTAGAAAAATGTCACATGTCCAAGTCTTAGACTCCACCAGGTCACTCGAATACTTGCGTGCAATTTTCGTCACTCTGCGGCGTTCTTGATGCTTGAGGTGCCTATCCCACGTCTCAGGCGTCCTTGATACTCGAGGTCAGTGGCGGATGTACAGCCAAACGAGAGGGGTCAGATGACCCCACTGGATTTTATTTCAAAATTTTTAATATACATAACTTCCCCAAACAAAAACCCAAAAATAGGTCAGATGTACAGTCAAGCTTAGCTCTTGCCTCTCTCGCCGTGAATAGAAACTGTAGTTGTCTCTGTCGATTTGTGAAGCGTTTGGCGGTTGCGGAATAGAAATTCAATTCTTATGCACGCTACACCTCCTGCCTCTCTTTCTTCACGACCTGCTGAAGTTGAATTAAGGGTTTGGTGACTTGCGGCGGCCAACCCTTCTCATCTCTCGCGCATGCTATAAATTTTGTTAAAAATATATATGTACATTTCAGTCCAATTCAAGCCCAAATGTAACTCAATTCAAAGCCCAACCACTATTCTATTCCCTCTCATTTAAAGTTGAACAATTTTAAATTTTATTTGAACTATTTTAAATAAATTTTTCTACCAAGAAAAAATTAGGACAGTTGGAACATTCACAATCCTTGGCAACCGCATTGTTTATTGTTCCGTGTTATACTTTTTTTTTAATTAAAAATTGAAAAAAATCAATGATAAAAGTTTTGTTTTGATTAAAAAAGTCAGATAATTTATTTTTCATCATTTTTTTATATTGAAATAGTTAAATACAATGTACTACTTTTTTATTAATTTATCTAATGTTGATGTAGTTTTTTTTTTTTGCAAAAAAACATTTTTAAATATTACAAAAGAAAAATTAGAGAGCCGCCCACTTCTACGAATGTTTTGAATAGTTTGAATATTGCTAAAATGGATATTTTGTTTGATTAATATAATGAAAATCCGGATGTGCAATAACATTGAAAATTAGCGAATGAATTACATTTCACTTACGTTCATAAAAAAAAATAAATTATTTCTACCGATATTATTTATGATCAATTTTAAAATATGAAAATTCATCATATAACGATATATGAATTATGTTAATGTAATACAGTTTTGTTTTGACCCCACTCATTTATATTTTTGGATCCGCCACTGTTCGAGGTGCATATCTCTTGCCTCGCATACTGGCCTCATATTAAATCATGAACTCTGATACCATGTTGAATTTTTACGGATCGGCTCATATTGAATTGTATCTCCACTGTGACTCAAAGTGTATGCTTGTAAGTCATGGTTCAACAATCCAATATAAATCATATCATTCTCTCTCCACTAGCCGATGTAAGACATTTGTCAAATACTTTTTCCCAACATATTAATAAACTGATTTTAATAAAACTAGTAAAAAAATAAGAGAACATAGACACCGACACACGGGGATGGTTGATTGGGCAGGTTGTGTTAAAAAATTACTCGCTGCTTGATTTTGTGAGAGTTGAGATGTGTCATTATTATAAATATATGGTTTGCAGTTTGCACTATCCATCTCTCTAGCTAACTTATAGTGTATATATATATATCTAACACCATATGATCAGCTGTCTTATATGAATGGCAAGTTTTATATTACAGTATGATTAGCTGATATAATTAATCAACGGTTTTATTTCATCCCATATTCCCTACTCGCAATCAGAAGTCAAATGACTTGTCTCACATTCTGGGGTGATGATACTCTGATTAGTCGCCGGCTTTATTTAATGATGACCGTGTCAAAGATGATGATGACTCAGGATGCTGAATCAAAAGACAGGTTGCAAATATACAATATAAGACTAGCAAAACACAGTTCATATGTCTCCCTCTATCATAACCCTAATTAATATTGCGAGCATATAATTGAGTTAATTAATATAATTGTGAAAGAAGCTCACAAGAATAATATGAACCCAAACCCTACTTGCATGGCCCTTAATAGTTACACGTACATTGGCTGAAATGTCTAGGTTTGGTATTCGGACTTGACTATGTCTGTGCATACAGGAAATATTCAAGTTTTTTTTTAGATTTGAATATCGCGTGATTCTTGGATGGACTCCATGTGGATCATTGATATAATTATAGGGGAGCTGTCATCAATTGTATTGAAAAGTTAAAAGTGACAAATGACAAACATTAATTGATCGATTGTAAAAATAATTTACTTTTTAACATGTCTTGTGACCGGTTGGTCAACTGACACGTGACATGCTGCCCAATGATTGATTCATATTCACGTGATGGATCATGTACACCCAAATGTGACTCTGGAATAACCCAAAACTCTTTGTGCGCTGGGGAAATTTCAAGGTGACTAAAGCTATCTTGCGGCTTCTTTCACCAGTTAATCACAGAAATGTTATGCCCAATTGGTGCAAATTGGCGATCAAATCCGAGACCGAGACCACCATCCAATGTATGTATATAGACGGAAAGCTCAATCAACTAAGCACAACATCCGCCCAACTCGTGCATACAGTTTGTGGCAAATAGGCATAACTAAAGTTAACTTGTCATATAGAAACCAATATTGTATATGTTAATCATCGATAGGCAGATATGTGTATACACATTATTGCTAGTTTATACCTAACACATATTCTCTCTTGCAGGCTGCATCTAATCTCCTCTTCAATCATCAGTTACATGACACAGTTATCAAACTGTGAACTTGAGATTATTTGTTAATAAACATGCCATCGAATTATTAAGGTCGTATATATTTACCCTGAAAGCAATTAAATTAAGTATGGTTGAGAGGCTTCAAGTTGAAAGAAATGCTTCTATCGTTGCATGTTGAGACAAGTGCTTAGTTGTATCAGCAAATACTGCTGAAAAACTTTAAAGCGCACACTAAGTTTGTAGACTTGTTTATACAGAAGGTGAAGGCCAAGGTGAAGCTAGCGTTAATAGACACTGATGTAACTTTGTGTGAAGGTAAAGGTGTATGTAGACGCTGAAGGGAAAATATATTGGGTGCGTGTACGTAGACGCTGAAGGGAAAATATATTGGGTGTTTGTAGTATTGCTTTATTTTGGATATAGGAGTATAGTTATTAAAATCGGACCGGATCGACCGGTTAGATCGGGAGCCGGACATAGTTTCGGTCTGGTTTACTAATCCTTATCGGATTGCATGATGAATCGGATTGAACCAGTCGGTTCCATATTAAACCGGCCAAAACTGGACCGTTTTAATTTCAGATTAAGCTGATTAAAATTCATTAAATGCAACATTAGTTCATAAATAATGAAAGTATGGAACTAAGCGAGAATCGAACTTGAGTTTCCTTCACCAATGGTGAAGATTTTACCACTTCTGCTACCTAAATTGCGTTATTAGATATTAATCAAATTAAATATATTATAATTTGCCTCTCAATTAGACCAGTGGTCAACCGACTGATTCGGTCGATCCAACCGGTGAATCATGTACAAGAGGCATGAAGGGTTCGGCCTCCAATCTGATTCTAGTAACCATGTCTTATAGGAGAATCCACCTCTTTGAAATGAAAGACATTCTAGGAACCCTAAGATCCACACGGATACAATCCTCAATTATTCCATAAAATTTAGGGGGAAAATCCAAAAGGGGCCCTGAACTATCGCTACTTACCCAATTGCGGTCAGAACTACCACGATTTTCAAAAAGGGTGCGATGAAAAAAAAAATGAACTGATTTTCTAAAATAAAATTCACCATTACTTTCCAAAACTAATATTATTATGAGGCTTAGATTTGTGTGTGAAAATTACGTTGTTTGGTTATCAAAAAACGTTGTTTTCTTTATGTGCTTAAAATAATATTATTTATTTTAATAACCAAACGATATAGTTTTCACACACAAATTTAAGTCTTGTAATAATATTAGTTTTGGAATGCAATGATGAATTTTATTTTAGAAAATCAGTTTAATTTTTTTTCATCG
The DNA here is from genome assembly GCA_002312845.1 of Kalanchoe fedtschenkoi. Classification (NCBI taxonomy): domain Eukaryota; kingdom Viridiplantae; phylum Streptophyta; class Magnoliopsida; order Saxifragales; family Crassulaceae; genus Kalanchoe; species Kalanchoe fedtschenkoi. The sequence continues at coordinate 307,449 of NQLW01000082.1, forward strand.
CACCCTTTTTGAAAATCGTGGTAGTTCTGATCGCAATTGGGTAAACGACGGTAGTTCAGAGCCCCTTTTGGGTTTTATCCCTAAAATTTATAGTCAGACTAATATCAAGTTGGAGTCAAATCCTAATCAAATAAATTAGATTTCATGAATTGAACAATTAATTGACTTGGCTACTGAGGACAATAATATAAAATTAACTCTTTACGGGCGCCTTAGCTTTAGACGTATTTCCTCTGTTCTTTTTTACATGTCACTTAATCAAATTTTTTTTCACTTTTACTTGTCACTTAACGCTTTTCAATGCGTATTTAATATCTACAACTACATTAAAAAGTCAAACATTAATGATTTCATTATCATAATTAATAAAAAAAAAAGTAATTCCACACTAGAAATAATCCATCAATTCTACCTTTTACACACAATTATAAATATATATTAAATCCTTACCTATTAAATTTGTTCAACCGTTAGCATTAAATATCACCTTAATCTACTTAAATTAACCTTAAACGACATTTATATCAAGATGGAGGGAGTACTTAATTATGAACACAAATGTCTTCATATCTTACACCTTCAGAAATCATTTAATATAAATAAATATTGTTAATACTAATGTAATTTAGACGATGTTTTATAAATACAGATAAAGTGGAAAATTTGAAATTTCAACGGTGTTTTATAATTTTAAGTGCCCTCTCATGTGTTAGTAACTAATTTAAGGCGTAGTTTGTAAGTGTCAAACGTCTTAGAAAATGGGTATTAACCTAATCCTTTGAGAACAACTGCCATACTTGTTCAAATATAGTAGTAGTTTAAGATTAAATTGAGTGAATTAAATTATATAATTTTAGAGTTAATGTGTAATATAATTATTTAAGGAGTGTCAAATTTGATTTTAAAAAAATATTATATAAGAATTATTTAAATATAAAAATTAAAACAAAAATCTGGTGAGGTCAAATAACCCCTCTAACCATAACATAGATCCGCCGACAATGACATTCTATCATAATATCACATATCATTATGATTAGGAGTTTTGAGCTTCTTGATGACTATTTTGATCTGTTCTTTAAAATTTTCATTATCTTCCTTTTAATTTTTTAACACTAATGTTGTGGATCGTGTATACAAATGTAATTTGGATTTTCCTTGTGGTATAGCCCAGATCCGGATTATTCACATGTTAATGTAATTGTTTCAATTGAATCTCAGACACAAGTCCGGATTCGAATTGAAACATCAAAGGATTACCTCATTCGACGAACATGTCCATTGCATGACTCTATCTATATTTATTTGCAGGTGGTGGATATTGCGTCTTCTAAAGTATTAGCCTTCCTAAAAACCCTCTCTCACACAAATATATTTCCTATCTTCCATCGTATCGAAAAACAATAATAAAAGTGACATACTGAAGAAGAAATATTATGTCTTATTTATAGGGAGAATAGAGCTATTAGATTTCGTTTCACGGGTTAAACTTAATAGCTAGATTATTATGCATATGCGAGTGAGTCAGATCCAGTGGGTATTATCCATGGGTCATACACATGTGTTTAACCCATACGATCAGTCGCGGATTGAACTAGATCCCAATATCTGAAGTGAATCCCATTCTATTTTTATTTAACTTAATATCCTCCACTGGATTATGTGTCATTCTATAAGATTATTCTTTGCTAGCCATGGATTGAAATTTATTAATCATAAACAGCCACTAATAAAAGATTGTGATCTCTAATTATAAATAGATTTGGTTCTCGAGGTAACTAATACCTTAATCACTATGATTCTACAATTTGTTTGATATGCATATACTAACAATCTTCTACTGTCTAATAATATCTTGAATGAGCACCAGGAAAAACAACGTGTTATCCTTATTAAGTTCAGTCATGTTTTTTGATATCCAAGTTAGACTTTCATATCAAATGACTGACATTCAGTCCGTTTGAGTACGACCATGCATTTTTTGAGTTTTAACTCACTATAAAAAATTGCGTCTTTTTTTACCAAGATAGTGGTCGAAAAACTCTGAGAAATTGGCTTTCGCAATCTACGGGCCAAAATTTTTCAGCCTAACAAAAAATGCTCCGAATTACTCTGTCGCTAAAATAATTGATTTTATCTGGCCACTTTTCAGTCATTTTTAGGTAAATTTTTGTGACTTTCGGCGGGAAGGTTTTTCCGACAATTTCGTCAAATTCTCGCCAAATCTCTCTGGCTGAAAGTTTGTGGGACTCTTTCAGCCAGTTTTTTGATCAGTCACATTCCGACTTAAATTGGTAGACTTTAATGGTTCCGGAGCCAATAGATAAACCCTAATAGATCCGAAGACCTAAATGATTTGATTTAAAATTCATAAATGTGACTTTCGACATATATGGATCCACCTAACCCAATTAATATTAAAAAAATATTTTCAATAAATATAACTCCATCATCTCAATATAAAATAAATTCATATTATAGACTGAATTTATTATACCGAAATTCAGTCGAATATTTTCAAATCCGCGTAGATGAAAATTACTTTCTTGAGATTTACAAATAATAATGCAGCATTGCATTTGCATGCGTACCTCGTTCGTCTTCTTACGGAGCATTTGGTATCTAGTACATGATAAGAGGGTATTATTAGTTTTAGGATAAATAATACCATCTATTATGAAGGTATTATTAATCTTACTTGGTTCACAAAGATAAAATTTGTACTTGGAATTACTAATCCTTCAGTCGTACCAAACACGTTACATCAGTTTTAATAATCCTATCCCACTTTCAATACCTGTTACCATACGTGACTTTATGAGAGCTATACATGTAACTCTCTATGGCTCAATGATAAATTCTACATTAGGTGCCTAATTTGAATTTGGATGTATAAACTCTAATATGAGGTTCTAGTTGGTTTAGAGAAAATATTAAAACACTAATTTTCTTAAAATATTTGTCGATTTCTAATTTTTAAACTTTTTTTAATTTTTCAAAAAATATTAAAACAATAGTTTCTTAAACCAAACATTAAATTTATCTAACTTTTCATCTTATTGTCTTTTCCATCACATTTTCTCGAAATCAAACACACCCGTAATTGATCTAAATATCTTGAATACCATGCCAAAAACTATGTGACTGAGTACTTATTAGCAAATTTGTTACTACTATTAACTCAAATATGTGAATGAGTACTCATCAGAATTTTTTAAATAATTTATCATTACATGGTGGCCTTAGTCAAGCAAATATATACTTAAGTGTTAAGGGATTCTTCTTGTCATAAGAGAGAACTTTTTTATGGATGAAAAGGCTTAAATGTCCTTATTTTTTATTCTGTACATATTATAAAAGTATGTGTATATTTGTCATTATCCATGGATGAAATAAATAAAATAAGTAAATAAACAATTTTAAAAGGACTAAATTATCCCTATCATTTATTATTTTATTTATAATGATTAAGATGTCCATATTTTAATAATTTGTACAGAATAAAATAAGAATATTTTAGACTTTTCATTCACTAACATAAAACATTTCTGTCATGTGATAAGGAGAATGTTTTCCCTTTATTGAATTTGAAGATGTGAGCAAAAGAATAGAATGTAATCATATTTGTTGATTCTTTGAATAATCCATCTTTGTTGTTTTCGTATTGGTGGAAAGCACCATCACAATCAATATTAATATTGTGTCCAACTCAATCACTATAACAACATTAATAATAAATTATTCCAGGTGCCTCTAATTATATGTATTGCCTCCCACAAATCTCCAACTAACTAATAATCATAACCAATCAAAATGAACATAGTGTTCTAAAAATCGATACACCCTACATGTGAATAGAGATTCTAGTAATTAATCGGATTAATACAAATGATTTTGACAGCTATTTATAATTACATATATTAATTTTCTATTTAATATCTAATTATAAATATATATAATACTCTAAAAACTGATAGATTTAAAAACAGAATTTTCAAGGATTAGGCGGCTAAAGATGACATTTTAACTCTACGTTTGCTTTTTCCTATACTACTTCCTTCGTCCTCTAATACGTGTCGTTTAAGGTTAATTTGAGTATATTAAGGTGAAGTTAATGCTAGCAGTTGAATAAATTTAATAAGTATGTGGTTAATATTTTAAAAAAAATTCGTGCAAAAAATAAAATGGGTAGGTGATTATTGGTGAATAATGATTTTTTTATTAATTATGATAATGAAGTAATTAATGTTTGACATTTTAAGATAATTGTATGTATAAAATACACATTGAAAAGTGTTCAGTGATAAATAAAAATAGATAAAAAAAATTTGATTAAGTGAGATGACTGAAAAAGAAAGTACTAATTGTTTACTAATTATAATTAATTTAAGGACAGGGCTTAGCCATTGATTTGACACTTGTGACCTGTCTCAATTTAACGTCTCCTTAAGTTGAGTTATACATATAGTAAGTAGTAAGTTGATGTATTTCAAATCGATCTGGCCCTCTCATTCTTCGGATCAGCCACGTTGATGTAGTAGTTAAATTATTCATTATAAAATACATTACATTTGACATTGAACATGAAAGACCGAACAATTTTTTTAAGAAGAATAGAGTCTTCTTTAAGTCTTCCAATTTTTTTGAGTGGCAGGATAAAAATGAGTTTGGTTGTATGTGATGAGAGAGATAGCATAGGGATTATATAACATTCATTAAATTTGACACACATTCTATTTCCAGATTCAATAGTCAGTCAGAATCTGTCACGTGTCCACATGACATTTGCATCACTTTTTTTATTCAAACTCATTAATTGTTGTTTTTAGTTATTAAAATCAATTTATGATATTATATTTATACTCTTAAAAAATCAAATCTTACAATCAATTGTAAAAGATATAAGATTTAATTTAAAATCTATTATATGTATATGACAGGAAAATAAATGAGATACATGACGGATTGCATGTGAATTGGTAAAAATGTGCATTTTTTATTGTACTCGTACCTCATCTCTTCTCAAATTAAATTTTTAAATGTTATTCCAAAATAAATGAATTCAAAATGATGCCTCAGGAATCTCCCAATAATGTGTTTAACATAAAATATGTCCCAATAATTTCCTTTAGTTACTAAACTGCATTGGACAACAAGTGTCCACTAAAGTTAATGAACTTTTAAGTTCCTTTACTATTATTGATTTTGGATGATGATTCCCTCATGCCAAGTTAAATTACCGACATTCTAAACACCTAATTTTAAATATAGGAAAATTTAAAAGGGATTTTGAACTATTATTACATATCTAATTGTGCTCCGAACTACCACAATTTTCATAAAAGGTGATAAAAAAATTAGACTGATTTTCTAAAATAAAATTTATTATTACATTCCTAAATTAATATTATTATAAAACTTAGATTTTATGTGTAAAATTACGTCGTTTGGTTATCAAAATAAATAATATCATTTTGCCCACATAAAAAAAGACGTCTTTTCATATTTAATCATTAATAATTCTCAACAAATTTAATAAGATCAATTATATTTAAGTGCTCAAACAAATTGATCTTGAGTATCATCAAAAATCAGTCCATTTTTTATTTTTGTCACACCCTTTTTAAAAATCATGATAGTTCAAACCACAATTAAATAAAGGGATAAAACCCAAAAGGGGCCCTGAACTACCACCGCTTACCCAATTGCGGTCAGAACTACCACGATTTCCAAAAAGGGTGCGATGAAAAAAAATTAAACTGATTTTCTAAAATAAAATTTACCATTACATTTCTAACCTAATATTATTACAAGACTTAGATTTGTGTGCAAAAATTACATCGTTTGGTTATCAAAATAAATTATACCATTTTGCGCACATAAAGAAAATGACGTCTTTTGATAACCAAATGACGTAATTTTCGCACACAAATTTAAGTCTTATAATAATATTAGGTTTGTATTGTAATGGTAAATTTTAATTCAAAAAATCAGTTCAATTTTTTTTTCATTGCACCTTTTTGGAAATCATGGTAGTTCTGACCGCAATTGGATAAGCGGTGATAGTTCAGAGCCTTTTTGGATTTTTCCCTTAAATAAATGATGATAGTTCATAACTTCTTTTTGAGATTTTTCCCTTAAATATATAACACAACTATTGTACTGATAGTGTAAAAACTTACTAATTATATATTTATTCTAATTATTCAACACGTGTTATGATATAACTGATAATATATTATTCAAAATGATATAATTTTTATTCAACAATTTTTATTGCTTCAGATCACAATTCATTAAATTTGTATACCCAGATTTCAAGTCCAACTCGCTCGGAAATTACATTGTATGCCCTTGTAAAATTTTCTAAGCTAGCGTTTACTTTACTCACGTTATTGTTTATATAATGCATGGAATAGTAAGTGTATTGTCATTCTCATTTTCCATCACTGCCCCTTCTATTACGATCCGTGTGTACAAGTCTTTGAAATGATTATTTTGGGATAAAATTTAAAAGAGATTTTGAGCTATCAAAGCTAATTTAATTGTGTTTCAAACTATCATGATTTTTAAAAATGATGCAGTAAAATAAAAATTGGATTGATTTTTTAAAATAAAATTTATCATTAAATTTCTAAACTAATATTATTATAAAATTTAGATTTGTATGCGAAAATTATATTGTTTGATTATCACAATAAATAATATCATTTTACGCACATAAAAATAACGTTTTTTCATATTCAATCATCCATAATTCTCAAAAAATTTGATGAGATCAATTATATTTGAGAAATCAAATAAATTGATCTTAAGCATCATCCAAAATCAGTCCAATTTTTTCATCGTATTTTTTTAGAAATTGTGATAGTTCAGAGCGCAATTGAATAAACAGTAATAGTTCAGGATGTATTTAAATTTTTTCCCTATTATTTTTTTATAATTCTCCCGCCCTGTCTTATGATTTTATAAAGATCAGCAGTTTCATTCATGTCGGCCACATTTTTAATGGCTTTATGAAAATGATTGGGAGACTAAATTTTTCCTCTATTTTTTTCATCCGTCCGCATCCCTAATAAATCTTAAAAGATTTTTTAAAAGACTAATTTTTGTTTAACATCAATGAGATTATTTACTAAATACAATATTACATTTAATAAACATACCTTTATTTGAAGTAACTTTTATCTTGATTTTATAAAATGGTAAACAAAATGAATTTATATACGGTATTGCTATACTAATTTCCAGCAAATCAAAATTGGTGGGCTTTTCACCAAAACAGTGGTGGTTTCACCAAACATAATGGTTTTAATTTAATTAATATTATTAATTATTTGAGATATATGTCGATCAGTTTCCAAACCAATAACCACTTAAGCAACAAATTGTTCAACTACGATTTTTTATCAACTTTTACTTATCATTTAATATTTTAAATGCATACTCAATATTTAAAACTATATTAAAAAATCAAACATTAATTATTTCATTAATATAATCAATAAAAAAATAATTCTACACCAGTAATAATTCATCAATTCATTTTTTATGTAAAATTTTAAAAAATAGATTAAATACTTATCTATTAAATTTGTTCAATCACATTATGAAATATCAACTTAATAATAAAAAATAAGTTCATTATAAATGAAAAATAAAAAGGAAAAAAATGAAGAATTCCAAGAATGAATTATCTTTATGCAAATTCATCGAAAAACCCACGCCGTGTTTAAATCTCTTTGAATTTCAAGGTAATATCTTTTTGTGATTTTGATTGAATTCAGTCTCCATCATGCATGTGATTTCTAATATTTTATCTCCATAAAATTGGATACGAAAATAAAGAAAAAATGGAAGCATAAATGTGGAAGAAAATTATGCGCCAGAAATTCGTAATCACCAAAAGATTACCTTAAATATTTTTAGAATAAAAAGTCGCAAGTCCTGTATGGAATTCGAAAAGTCGCGGCTATAAAAACGACGGCGTTTCACCATTTATATTCCTTTACTTCCCACCCTTTGTCCTTCACTTTTCCCTCTCCAAAAAAAAATAAATAAAAAAAGGGGGGAAATCTCTCCGCCGTAAATCCGCCATGGCCGCCTTCATCTCCATCCTGTTCGCTGCCACGCTCCTCCTTGCTGGCATCTCTCTCTACATCTCCCGCGAAGCTCTCTCCGGACAGGACCTCCGCCCTCCTCCATTCAACTTCTCCGTCTCCAATCAACGCCTCGTCGCAGCCGGCCGCCGCGTTTACGACGTCGTCGAGTCGAAGTCTGTCCTCTTTCCTGAATGGATCGTATTCGTAATTTCCGACTCATCGCAGACGGTGAATGGAGATGATGGAGACGGCGACGACTACGCCTCTGGCTCTACCTACCACTGCGTGTTCCCGAACAACATGATTTCGCCAGCGATGTACGCAGGCAGGCTTCCGAAATCCGGTCGGAGGTCGTTCAAGTGCGCGATGCCGAGCAGCGTTCGCGGCCATCGTCCGTTCATCGCCCCCGTGCTGACCAAGTCACAAGTCAACTCGACGCCCGAACTAGCCATCGATTGGGCCTCCAGGCCGCACCTCATGCGGTGGACTCGGCTCGTCTACGACTCCATTTCCACAGCCTCCGACGTCGTCTTGTTCGCCAAAGGTGTCAATCGCCCCAGCCGCGTCCGCAGCCCCTCCGCCCTGCGCTGCGTTTTCACCGACGAGTCCACAAACCGGCAATTCAAAACTCCGGTCACGAGCTCGGAGCAGGAAGTATTCCGATGCCGCCATCCGCAGCCTGTTCCAGAAGGTTCCAAAATCGGACTCACGCTCGAAATCGTGGACGACGGTCAGCAGCAGGAACGCGTGAGTAGTAAGATTATTCCATCGGTGGCTGTCTACGCGCCGTTCCAGAATAATGATACCGAAACGCAGTCGTTTTCTTCTTCTTCTTCGTCGTCGCTATGTGCTTGCACGATGGTGCATAATGTGGGGAAGTTTCTGAAGGAGTGGGTGATGTACCATTCTGGAGTTGGGGTTAAAAAGTATGTGTTGTATGACAATGACAGCGATGAAGCTGATGATTTGAGTGGCGTTGTGAGGGGGCTGGTTGAAGATGGGTACAAGGTTGAGACGGTGTTCTGGCCATGGCCCAAGGCGCAGGAAGCTGGGTTTTCACACAGCGTTTTATCATTGAAAAGGTCTTGCCAATGGATGATGTATGTTGATGTGGATGAGTTTGTGTTCTCGCCGAAGTGGCGTCACGCTACCAAGCCGTCACCCGACATGTTACAGTCCATGTTACCGCGGTTGAATGATCCTGGGTCGAAGCAAGTGGGTCAGGTGATGATCCAGTGCCATGACTTTGGGCCGTCGAACCAGACTGAGCATCCGAGCAATGGGGTGACTCAGGGGTACACATGCAGGAGGAAGCTGGAAGAGAGGCATAAGTCCATTGTGCTGCTCGAAGCAGTGGATGATTCGCTGCAGAATTCGGTGCATCATTTTAAGCTAAGGAGCGGAGTGTATCGATCAGCGAAGGTGGGCGTGGAGAAGGCTGTGGTGAACCATTACAAGTATCAGGCATGGCCAGAGTTCAAGACTAAGTTTAAGAGACGGGTTTCGACTTATGTTCCGGATTGGACCCAGAAGGTGAACTTGATGTCCAAAGACAGGACTCCCGGGTTGGGGGTGGAGGCTGTGGAGCCGGAGGACTGGGCTATGAAGTTCTGTGAAGTTGTAGATACGAAGCTGCAGTTGCTTACTCAAAAATGGTTCGGTCATAGACCGCCGAATCAGTCTAGCATCAAAATGGCATGGGAAAGATGACAATAGGCCAGTTTAAGTCTGAGGGTAGTTTTGATTACACACAGCCGGAGAAGGTGGCTCTCTGATCTAGTCTGGTGACAAGCATTTTTTCATTACTTTTTTTTATGTACAGCTGACATACAAACATACAGTTACACAGATTGATCATGCTTCATGCCTGTTCATCTTTCGAAGTTACTGGGTTTTTTTTTTGCATAGAGAATTTGTAGGAGGAAAGGAGTTGACTTCCTTGATGTTTATGATTGGGAGAGGCTGATGTAATGTCATGTCCACGCGTAGTTTGTTGGCCAATTATTTTCTGCTATAATCAGAATACAGCATTTTTTGATTTCTTAAATCAATTTTGTGTTAGACTGTCTCTGTATGTTGTATTAGCAGACAAACGCTGTCAGGCTGGTTCATATTTTATGTCATATGATATTGCAGATAACCAATGGCATGATGGTACTGCTAGGCGTGTGTTTGATTCCACATCTTTACCATCTCTTTTTGTACATTTCTTGTCATCTTGATGTATGCAAATATCCAAATCGAACCAACAAGTTGTTGGCCTGATGGTATTGGGTGTTGTCTAACAACCTCAAGGTCCTGAGTTCAAGCCTTGTTCGTACCGCATTTACACTTAGATACATTGGAGGTGCGCGTGAGCTGGCCCGCAGTGAGTATGGGCGTACCTATCAAAGTGGAGGGGGTGTGCGGCCCCTGACCATCAAGGGGGAAGTGGGGAACCATTATCGATCCCCTTTAATATATATATATATCCAAATCGACAATGCCAATGCCAAACAGACCAACAAATGGTTGTCTTCTAAATATCCTGTTAAGTTCAGGTTGGGCAGATTCCTGAAATACACTCTTGCCAGCAGAATATAGACAAAATAAAAAAACAGCACAATATTATGATGATTCTGGCATGTTTCCTAAGTCTGTACAATGTCAAATTCTTTTTGCTTTTGGTAACATATATGGGGTGGTCGGAAATTGACTAACCCCTAGTTTCAAATGTTTGGGTCTGTATATCAGAAGATCAAAATTATGCATGGGTACTTTTATGTATTGTGCAGTAAGCTGTGCTCGGGGATGAAAAATCATCACGGAACTTCAGCCCATCTATATGATGAATGCCATCGTGTACATGCACGTCCCAAAAACACATGTGATTTGTATATAAGGGTAAAACCCAAAAATGATCCGGCACAACTAACACTTATTTAATTGCGATCCGAGGAAGAATTTAGTATTTATAAACCAAGTCAATTCAGATAAAATTATGTTCTATATGCAAGACTGAGTTCTAACTGGCTTGTCCTCAGTACAATATCTATACTACAAGTAAGACTGCCGCCTCATCAACGCGGCGATTCGAGGCACGACCTTCTAGAATCTGCAATACAGACATACTTGTAATCCTAAATTTGTCAGTCTCTCCACTCTCCACATTCTGAAAAATCAAGGAACTAAAAACTGGATGCATACTCGTATTCTACTCTGATATACTGCTCCAGCTTGGTTCCGAGGATTCCAGCTTTATCTGAATGGGAGTTTCTATTGCTTAACCTACTGTCATGCCATTATTCATGATGAGAAGCCTCAAATCAGCATCTACTTCATGACAAGCCTCAAGAATTTTGGGCTCTCATATGCGAACTATAAGGCATCAATCGGACGGGTTTGATTGTTTTTCTTTAGAGCAATCTTCCACGCCACGACCTAGACCACCAGCAAAACTACCCACTGGATGGATATCCTTACTGTTCAGCACTTCAGCCATTCTAATTCCTACCTGTTTCAAAACAATTCCAAATGATAAAGAAAATGAATCTAATTGAGGTCCACAGATATGAATCAAAATGTAAGTCATAAATGTAGGCTAAGCATACTGGCAGAAGTCTTTTTGGTTCTGCCATCAGCATATTCGTTTCTGGCAGCTGAGAACTTGCCCCTGGCTGCCTGTAAATCTCTCGGCAGGTCTCATCAACAAAAACTGGTTTCTTCCCATATGGAGACTTAAGAATAGATGCTGCAAAGGATATGTGGTTTAATATAGTTAATATCAGCCTCAAAAGATAACCACAGATTTTTAGCATACAACAAAATGTGCAAAAGTATTCACAAGTACTCCTATGTATTAACAAATTATAAAAACTTATCTCAAACCTTTAAATTCAGTGTTCCACTCTAGCAAGCATACACTGGTACCATTGCAGGAGGGTTCATCGATGCCCATGAGCTGTGCATCATCAGTTATTAGCTTGTTTGAACTCAGACCTTGCCTGAGGTTGTAGATATTAGAATTCACGGAAGCAGACCTAAGAAGTAATTGGGGATTCAGAACTAGGAATCTGTGTGGCAGCTTGCTCAAGAGACTTCTCAACAGTCCGAGGAGGTCTGCCTCTTCGAATGACTCGAGGCTGAGGTTCACCATCTTCACCTTTTTGTCTTAAATTATCGAAGTCCCTTTTGGCTAGCTCCTGTATGGTCCTAGCCTACATTAAAAGAAGTTTTGGCGATGGATTAAGGAATTCCACGGAATGAAGTTCAGAAAATTAATCAATACCGTCTTCAACACTTTTGTAGAGATACCTTGCGAAAATATACAGTGCTAGGTGAATTGTACAGCATAGCATTACTGCATATTAAGAAAATGTCTTCCTGCAAAAGTTGAAAGGTAACGGGAACATTTAGGCTGTGTTTGGTTTAGGAAAAATTTGGCGGAAAGGAAAATTTGATGGAAAATCAGTAAAATTCATTGTTTGGTTTAGATGGAAAATAGGAGGGAAAGAAAATTAGATGTAAAATGTGATTCTACATATATTAAACAAGTTCAATGTATTTTAAACAAATAACTATTTTTTGAAAAATTCAATGTATGAAATAATGAAATATTGATATTTTTCTACCTATTTTTCATAAAACTTTCCATGATTATGGAAAATGAAATAGATTCCCAACAATTTTCCTTGACATTTTCTTTATGAAACCAAACAAAGGAAAATTAGATGGAATTCTTCAAGAATTTCATTTCCTTTCAAATTTTCCTCAAACTTTCATTTTCACCCAATTTTCCTTACACCAAACACAGCCTCAGTGATATTGTAGTAATGTAGTACACACAGAACCACCCAACTAGAATTTGCTCAAATAAACAAGATAAAAAAATTTCAAATTCTGTCTATTTGTCAGTTTCAGACATCCTTTTAATCATTCAAACTGTAGAATTGTCGGATCCACACTCAAAACCAATTGGCAATGAGTGGGGGAGCCCAACCATATATAAGGATCGCTTAAGAGCTTCCACTGGGCGATGTGGGATAATACCACTATGCTCAACACTCCCCCTCACTTGCGAGGACCTATGTTAACCTCGACAAGTGGGACCTCGTGCGGACCTAGTTAACCGTCACGGACATGTTCTAAGAGTGCGGCCAAAACCCGCTCTGATAATACCACTATGTTCAACACAAACCTTGCTGAATGACTAATAGGAAAAAAGAAAATCAGCGTATTCATATAAGGAGATCAAATGAGTATAAAAAAAACTATTCCACAAATCACACATGTAAATAACAGCAATCAATGAAGTTTATGTATCATAAACACATGTCATTTGAGTTTCGTCGTCAACCTCAACAGAGCAAACGCTACAATTGAACTCACTACTCACAGTCCACCATAAACAAGAGAACTACCTCGAACTGTTCCAAAGTCTGATAAAGTCCATCGTCAAGTTTTTTTCTTACAGTAGAAAAATCCATCGGATTATATATGATTTCATGATAATCCGGGAGCTGCATCAAAAAATATTCACAACCAGAAGCAAGCAGATTTAAGCACAAGATGTGGAGAATAAATGAA
>NQLW01000082.1:337924-352389 GCA_002312845.1 Kalanchoe fedtschenkoi
CGTGTGCGTTGAATCTGATTCTTGCTTCTGCTTGCTGCAGAATATTTATTATTTATTATCGTGTTTTTATGCTGTAAATTTGTGTATTTCTTTCAATGCCAGTTTGGGAACAACATCTTTCTATTAGTTAAACCCTACGATTGGATTGTGGGTGCGGTGAATTGTTTGGTAATTTGAGGATGACGATGGGATGTGATTCTCCAAATGAGTTCTTTGGATGTTAGATCACATTGTTATGATCCAACTGTGGAGCAGCTGCATTTTAGTTTGGCTGAAGGTCCGGAACTGTGCTTTACTGCCCCAGATGAAAGCTGGTTGGCTTATTTTGTTTTTGCTTATCTGCTTTGGGTGGCTGGTGAGGGGGTCTGGCGCTTACAATATCTCAAGACCTTCTTCTGTGCACATTGGTGCCATATTCACATTTGATTCCACTATCGGAAGAGTTGCTAAGATTGCGATTGAGGAAGCGGTTAAAGATGTGAACTCTGATCCACATATCCTAGCTGGAACTGAACTCAATTTGACTTCGAAAAATTCTAACTGCAGTGGCTTCATTGGCATGGCTGAAGGTACTGTACATCTTGTTTTCTGAATTCTGACCACCCTTCTTTTACCTGATTTAGACCGCTAGCTATGCTAAGTTGTGGATGTGATACAGCTTTGCAATTCATGGAGACTGATGTGATAGCAATCATTGGCCCGCAATCTTCCGTTGCTGCCCATATGCTGTCATTTGTGACCAATGAAATGCAGGTTCCCCTGTTGTCATTCGCTGCTACAGATCCTACTCTCGCATCTCTTGAGTTTCCGTTCTTTTTGAGGACCACTCAGAGTGATCTTTACCAGATGCAAGCAGTAGCTGAGCTAGTTGTTCATTATGGTTGGAGGGAAGTAGTTGCTATATACATAGATGATGATTATGGCCGTAATGGTGTCTCAGCATTGGATGATGCACTCGCACAGATGCGCTGCAAAATTTCCTATAAGGTGGAAATGTCTCCAAGATCTCGAGCCACTAGGGGTGAAGTTATGGATCTGCTTGTGAAGATTGCGTTGGTAGAATCTCGAGTTCTTGTTCTGCATGTAAATCCAGATGTGGGTTCTGTGGTTTTCCAAGTCGCTCAGTATCTGGGAATGATGAGTAGTGGCTTTGTTTGGATTGCTACTGATTGGCTCACATCCGTTTTAGATTCTTCTTCTCCACTTCCCAATGAGGTTATGAACTCAATGCAAGGAGTACTTACTTTGCGGCACCACACACCAAATTCAGACATAAAAAAGGCTTTCATCTCAAAATGGAGCAAGTTGTCAAATGGTGTCGGGCTGAACGCGTATGGACTCTATGCTTATGACAGTGTCTGGCTGCTGGCTCATGCTGTTGACGGATTTCTCAACCATGGTGGGGTTATATCCTTTTCCAACGTCTCTAAGTTACTCTCTGCCCGTGGAAGTGGGCTCAACCTTGAAGCAATGAGCATTTTTGATGGCGGAGCACTTCTTCTGAACAGCCTATTGAATGTGAATTTTACTGGTGTGACAGGGCCAATGAAGTTCAACGCAGACAGGTCCCTCATTTATCCTTCATATGATATTATTAACGTGATTGGAAATGGGTATCGCCAAGTTGGCTACTGGTCTAACTATTCAGGTTTATCAGTTGTTCCTCCCGAAACACTATACACAATGAAACCTAATCGTTCAAGCGAAAATCAACATCTGCACAGCGTTATCTGGCCTGGGGAAACGGCAACACTACCCCGTGGCTGGGTCTTCCCAAACAACGGCAAGCAATTAAGGATTGGGGTACCTAGACGGGTCAGCTACCTTGATTTTGTGTCGCAAGTACCTGGAACTGATACTTTCAAAGGGTTTTGTATTGACGTTTTCACAGCTGCTGTGAGCTTATTGCCTTACCCTGTACCCTATAAATATGTTCCATTTGGAGATGGACTTAAAAACCCCAGCTACACAGACCTGGTGACCTTAATCACAACAGGGGTGGGTATTGAGCTTGAAGCTTCAGCTTTTCGTGTTCTCATTATTATTATTATTTTTTCATCATATACTCAGATATTCTTTACTGACTCTCCGTAGGACCTTGATGGTGCTGTGGGAGACATTGCCATTGTCACAAACAGGACAAGAATTGTAGATTTTACACAGCCTTACGCAGCATCTGGCCTTGTTGTTGTCGCCCCATTTAAGAAGTCGAACACTGGCGCGTGGGCGTTCCTGAGGCCTTTTTCTCTTCCCATGTGGGGCGTTACTGCTTGTTTCTTTTTTATCATTGGGATGGTTGTTTGGATCTTGGAGCACAGAACAAATGACGAGTTCAGAGGACCCCCTAAGAAACAACTTATCACTGTCATATGGTGAGTCTGCGATACTTCGAAGCTCCTGTTTGCAATGAAAACAATCTCTAAGTATACAATCGGATATGCATTCTTCATTTACCTCTATCATGTTAATTTTTCGTTTAAAGCCCATGTCTTACAGTATCAATTGTGTTGATAGTCTAAAATGTTTTTCTTCGTGCAAACTGCAGGTTCAGCTTGTCGACTCTATTTTTTGCTCATAGTAAGTACTTTATTTTGTAGGGGACATCAAAAACAGTCTGAACTATCACCACTTATCCAATTGCGATAAGAACCATCATGATTTTCAAAAATGGTGCGATGAAAAAAGAATTGGACTGATTTTCTGAAATAAAATTTACCATTACACTCAGAAACTATTATAGTCGCAAGAATTAAATTTGTGTGTGAAAATTACGTTATTTTGGTTATCAAAATAAATAATATCGTTTTCTGCACATAAACAAAACGATATTTTTTCATACTCAATCATCCATAGTCTTCAACAAATTTAATAAAATCAATTATATTTAAGAAATTAAACAAGTTGATCCTAAGCATCAATCAAAATGAGTCTGATTTTTTTTATCGCACCTTTTTTGAAAATCATGATAGTTCTGACCTCAATTGGGTAAGTGAGGATAGTTCAGGACCCATTTTGGGATTTTTCCCTATTTTGTAAGTATCTTCTTTAACTAGAAGATGCAAACTGATGAATGTTTAGGCTGACTTCATTCCTCTTTTGCAGAAGAAAACACTGTCAGCACTCTCGGTCGTGTTGTGCTGATCATATGGCTCTTTGTGGTTCTGATAATTAACTCCAGCTATACTGCGAGTCTGACCTCAATCCTGACAGTACAACAGCTAACTTCTCCATTCAAAGGAATCGAAAGCTTGAGAGCAAGTAATGCGCCAATCGGATACCAAGTTGGTTCTTTTGCCGAACATTATCTCACTGTGGAACTGAATATTTCGCACTCCAGGCTTCAAGCCCTTGGATCACCTGAAGCCTATGCTGATGCACTTAAAAAGGGTCCTGAGAAAGGTGGTGTTGCTGCTATAGTTGATGAACGTCCGTATATCGAGCTCTTCCTCTCAACCCAATGCACATTTAGGATTGTGGGTCAAGAGTTCACGAAGAGTGGCTGGGGATTTGTAAGTATTTGTCCTTACTGGTCACTTTATTATCGTACACATTAGTCCCACTATAAGTTGAGTTTATAACACAGTCTGTTTTGGTTCAGCGTGTTGAGCATATTGGTATTATCCCACATCGTGCCAGTTGAGTTCAAGATTGATTCTCATATATAGTTGCGCACATCCACTTATTGTCAATTGGTTTTAAGTTTGGATCCGACTAATCTATATGGTATCAGAGAAGATTTTGGCCGCACTCTTAGAACATATCCGTGATCTGCATGCGTTGTTAGTTGTTACTGTCTCAAACTCACCAGCATGACTAGATAATCCAAATGGGTATTAGGAAATTATAAGCAGCTGAGTTTTTATTTATTCTGCATGTGATGCATTTTTAACATTTGGAGCATAAAAACTAGTATGATTTATGACTTTTAAAACATCTTACAATTTTGTTAGTTTAATATCGTCTATGTGATCAAATGAGATTGACATATCTCTCTTGATTATCTTGTTAGGCATTTCCGAGAGATTCACCATTAGCTGTTGACTTGTCATCTTCGATTCTGAAATTATCAGAAAATGGAGAACTTCAAAGAATCCATGACAAGTGGCTCACAAAAAACACTTGCAGCTTAGACAATGCAGAGATAGAATCTGACAGACTCCACTTGAAAAGCTTCTGGGGCCTCTTTCTTATATGTGCACTAGCATGTGTTGTGGCACTCACAGTGTATTTTTCCAAAATTATTCATCAATTCCGCCAGCTTTCCCCGGCTGAATCTGACCAGAATGGGGATGGTCATGGTATCCCTCGTCCCCGGCGTCTCCAAAAACTGATATCGATCATTGATGAAAAGAAAGAACCGAAACAAGGTAGGAACAAGAGAATCAGAACCGATAATCCACCATTTAGTGATAATTCTGAAGATGGTTCAAGAAATGCCAAGAAGCAGACACAAATAATCATTGATGCTTAACTGCACTTGCTTGCATTCTGGATATATACTAGATAATTGGGTACATGTTCCTGATTTAACGGCAGGAGCCGATAAAAGTTTTTATTGTGCTCTCAAGCCTATTGCAGGCAAGCTTTCGTTTTGACCCAATCATATTTCTCAAGTAAAAGGGACAATTCTATATGAATCATCTGACGGTGTGTACTGCTCACTGACCATACCTATGCTACATTTTCCTATCGATACTTGTACATATTCTGGAACGCATTATATGTGCAGTATTATCATATTAGTGATTTATCAGCTTCTCCAAGTGTGTTTCCTTCATATACTCTTCCTACTTCATCTGTGCGGTTCTGAAACAAATTTTGGTTTGTTAAAATGTTGCTATTAGCCTATAATGAGCTGATTTGTTTACGGTATGCTTGAAATGGATTCAATACTATGCTGGTCAGGTTGGTGTATGTCTTGTATTTTTGTGCTGCGCGAATTTGAAAGCTTTTCATCTTCATGATAATTTATTGTCCTGACGTATACTTGTGCCATTTGTGTTTTAGTGAAATACTGTCTTGTTTTTCTATGTGGTTTGTAAGTTTAGTGAACTGGGTATTACTGTTCTTCAAATGCCAAGACATTTATTTCCCGTATGGTGTTCAAAATCTGCATCTGTCACGGAAATGACAAGACAGAGTTCAGAGGTGTGCTTGGGTTGCCGAGGGTAGGCATTTCTACTCTCATCAATCATGTGAACATGAAATTTGTAATTCAAGCCATTAAATATTGTGTTCTTTTTCAGGCTTCACGGTAAAGGAAGGGAAGGAAACAGGTTGCACCGGCGTCATTTGTATCAGAAGACTCCGTCATTCGTACCACCATACAAAAGGTAATCAGTTTCTGACTCTTGATTTACCAACTATACGCTATTATCATGTCTGTTGCTTTCTCATTGCATGCTTTGTTTAGCGTTGGCGTTTTAAGTGCCTTCGAATAAAGCCATGCTACTCGAACTTAAAGTTAAAAATGATATCGAATCGAACAACTTCATGTTTGTCAGTGTTGTTATTCCTTCTTTTTTCCAGTTTCTGCTTTATCTGGTACTTCAAAAGAAACTGTTTTAAGTTGAGCCAAGGAGGATTATCCACCAACTTAAATATCATCCAAACAAGAATATTGCCTTAACCGATTACATACCATAGTGACGTCCCTCTCCCTCGGTCGTCACTTAGAAAAAAACAGAGTTGAAGGGAATTAACAAGTGGATAAAATAACAGGCCTTATTTATTTTCAGTGGATTAGCCCAACTGGATACATACTTATCTTGTTTAGGCTTCATAAACCTTGCACTCCTCATCGGATGGATTTGTCTTGCAGAAATCCTCCAAGGGGTCTCCACTTCCGACAACAGGGGATCCAGGCCATTTGGCTGCGACCAGATTTGCCAAATCCACTACTCGCTGGCTGTAAA
This sequence comes from Kalanchoe fedtschenkoi, assembly GCA_002312845.1. Taxonomy (NCBI): domain Eukaryota; kingdom Viridiplantae; phylum Streptophyta; class Magnoliopsida; order Saxifragales; family Crassulaceae; genus Kalanchoe; species Kalanchoe fedtschenkoi. The sequence goes on from NQLW01000082.1 coordinate 343,840, forward strand.
ATTCCGGACGCAAAATGGTAAGGATAATAAAGAGATTTGATGTACATACAGTTTATAATGACTAGCTGAGTTTAGTGAACTGAATTCACATGTGGGGTTGAGTTTTTCTAACCTGTAGCCCCATTCATTGTCGTACCAGGCCACCACCTTGACCATATCATCACCCATAACCATGGTCAAGGATGAGTCTATAGTAGATGATACATCGGAGCAGCGGAAGTCAACTGAGACTAGTGGAACATCGCAGACGGCCAAAATTCCCTTCAGTGGACCGTCTGCAGCCTTTCTGAAAGCTGCATTGACATCCTCAGCTGTTAGACCTTTCTTTGCTACGTTGACGACAAGGTCAACAACTGATACGTTGGGTGTTGGCACACGAAGGGCAATGCCGTTGAGCTTTCCCTTGAGCTGCGGTAGCACCAAGGACACCGCCTTCGCTGCTCCGGTGCTTGTTGGGACAATATTCAGCGCTGCTGCCCTCGCTCTTCTTAAATCCCTGTGTGAAGCATCCAATAGCCTCTGCAACATGTGAGTGATTGTTGATTATTTTCAGTTATATGCTGTTACCTAAAACTTTTAATAAGCTTTCGTCAAGCACCTGGTCACCAGTGTAGGAATGGGTTGTCGTCATTGTTCCCTTGACGATCTCTGTGAATTCATTCATAATCAAACTTAGAATAAATAATAAAACTACCCGTGAAGGGCCAATGACTTGAGAAATCTTTTGCTTACCGAATTCTTCGTCCATGACTTTCACAAATGGTGCCAGACAGTTTGTAGTGCAAGAAGCATTGCTGTTGAATAGACATAAAAACACTTAGTCTTAGATATGCTTACTGAAAATTTTATAGTACTATATATATCTTTTTTAGTAGTCTCAGCTTTTACTCTTAAGCATAACTTGCCTGACAATGTCAGCAACTTCATGGCTGTAATCTTGTTCGTTAACTCCAACAACATAGGTGGGGATGTCAGCACCTTTGGCTGGTGCAGTAATGATGACCTTCTTGGCCCCTGCTTGAAGGTGCTTTCCAGCTCCGGGGCCGTCCACAAAGACGCCAGTACCCTGAAAGAGACGGCAAATTCTTAGGTATGCGACGAAGCTATTCCCTCTGTAATATTGTTATCAATGTATCATCATGTTCTTAAATTCATTGAAGTGAAAATTACCTCAATTACAATGTCAATGCCTAGCTCAGCCCATGGAAGCTTGAGTGGGTCTCTGCTAGCAACAACCTTGATGACCTTTCCATCAACAGTGATGTGCTCATTGTCCACTATTTTAACATCGGCTTTGAATGTGCCGAGCATTGAGTCGTATTTCAGCAAGTGTGAAGCCTGAATTCATAACATATATCGCATTATATAGTCAACTCATATCGGTCATCAGCGGCCTACTTTTAGTTTTGCAGATGATGCTTACATTCTTAACACCTCCGCTGTCATTGACGACCACAACCTCAAGAGGTGAGTCCTTGCGCCCATGCCAGCACCTGAGGAAGTTCCTTCCAATTCTTCCGAATCCGTTGATCGCCACCTTCAGTTTAGCTACTGTTTCACCCTTTGCTGGACCTGCTGCAATTGCCTGGTGCCCCATTAAAGCAGGTTAGTACTTTACACATTCGGAGTTTATCTCGCATGTAGAGTGATGATACTTATTAGGAAAGCAAGATCATCTTTTAGCTTTTACTCTTAGCAAAATTTCTGACATCTAAGGACCACCTAGCTTTCTTTTATCTCTGTCACCTCATTTCCATGGACTTTAAGAAACTTCCATAATCACTACCATAGACTATGCATTAAAGCTAACAAGTTGTATTTGTGATGCATAAATGATATGGATATTTCATGTTTTACCTGTGGAGAGAGCTGGGCAGCCACAGCGTCAAAGAATGATGACTCGACGGAATTGTTGGCATACGTGACGCACCTGCTGGATCTTAGTCCAGAGAATTCAGAAACCTCTAGCTTCTTGGAGAAGCAATGGGCAGGGAAGGAGCTACATGTCTTGGAAGTAGTGGTGGGAAGCCATGTGTTAGTAGGAATTCTGGAAGAAGCCAGAGCTGCATGGGTAGCCATGGCTGCAGCTTTTTCACAGAAATGCCTGCCGGTCTGGTAGTAATTTCAGTGATCAGAGATTTGTGGGCTGTTTTATGTTTGAAGATAGCAGATGATGTAATATTGGCTCCAAGTGAAGCCAAAGGATCATGTGGTGATGACACTGGATGGAATATCCATGAGATAAGAGGATTTCTGTGGACTGTGGCTGTGTTTCAAATATCTAACCACACCACATATTCTCTTTTTCCCACATTACCCTTATTTACCAAATAACAAGAATTTTCAGTCGCCCTGATCATCTCCGATACCGGTAGGGTGGCTATTTGAACCTTGACCTTTCAAACCAGTGTCTGGTCTCAATTTGCTTGGCCAATGGTTCAACGGACAGAAAAAAGCGTATTCCTCTGGTTGATTTCAGCCTTTGGGTACCTTAATCTCCCCTCTAGTTGAATTCGACAAATCTGAAAATAAGAAAACAGATTGGACATAAGCGTCTTGCTAGACTCATGGACAACAATGAAGATGGCTAGAGGAAATTATTTTTGAAGTTAGACATATGGAAAGATGGCATGAAGTGATGCCCTTATGACCTTCTTGTGTTCTTCCTTTCATGGTAAATGTAAACCGGAGAAAACATTAACAGGTCACCTATCTGAAGCCTTTATTTCTAACTTCATGATTGGATATCCAGTTTGGTTTCAGATGGTAGTAGAATTTACGGATGAGCTTGGCGCGCAGAAACTACTAAAAATGCGTAGTCTCACAAAACTAGCAACTTTAGAATTCAGCGGTCTCAGGTCATAATGTGGTCTGCTTATTTTCGCAAGGATGCAAAGATGGATATAGGAAGGTTACCAGGGAAAAAAGTAAGCGAAGGATGTTTCTGGTTAATTTGATCTTTAAAATACCCAGAGAATTTCAAATTCAGACCTTTTTTTTTCCGCAAAAAGAAAAATAATTTCACCTCTTGAGGTGTAACTACCCCCTCTAAACAAGAAGGGCCATCGACCGAGAAACATATGTAACAAACCAGAGGTCCTGCGAAAGGCCGACACGGTATGTTCTAAGCTAACATATCAGTGAACATTGTTTAATATTCTGATAGTGATTTTCTGATATCTTTGTCTGTAGATATTTTTACCAGTCTGTCTTTGAAAATAGACTCTTGTCTGGTGCCTTTCATCTATTATTCTCTATTTTGTTTTCATGACCCGCCTTGGATTTGGAACTCTTACAATGCATTTTTAATTTTTACCTTCTGGGTGTACAATGATTCATGGGTGGATCACGCTAGGAAATACGGCGGGACAATAACCGACCAATGTGAATAACTCTCCTAATTGCCTGAAAAGGCTAAATCCATAGGTGCAAATTCTAAGTCTCACACTTCTTATCGAAATCCTTCTAAACTTCACAATCTGATTAATATCTTAATATGTCTTCATCTTTTCTAAAGATTTTCATATGCTAAGACATGTGGTTTGTGATATAGGGAGAATTAAATAGCCTTGTCAGTCGAGTCAAAGACAACTAATGCAAATTATTTGGACCTACCATTTCGTAATTAGCCTCTGATCTAAGTTCATACCGACTTTCATCACAAAATTTGAAGTGGTGCAATAAAACATTCTGACCATAGAAACTCATTCAATCATGCACAAATACATCATATTTGTCATGCCAGAAAAGGTGTACGAATTTCTTGATATCATAGAAATTCCTGAGAAATCTGTGTCCATCGAACTAAAACTCACCCACCAATATGCATATATTTTTGTAACCACTCTCTGTGACATGCTCATTTGTTTTGATGCTCATCATCATCATATGATCTTCCAACTCGGTATGAGATGTGTATCCAGGGTATAAGGCTTCAGATGCAATATGTTGCAAATTATTGGTAAATTCTACTCCTTCAAATTTTACTTTTTGCACATCATCCTCCTTTGAGTTTTGAGATCCGAACCATGTAGATGGACTACGGTACGTGAGAACAACTTGTTGTTCAACAAACATTAAACCTTCATAAAATTCAATTTCTGATAGAATCACATCTACTTGTGAGAAGTGCGATTATAATAGTCATTCATAAACTCTTTACAGAATAAATGCCTCTTAAATGTGTTCACGAAACGTTATCTCCTATATGTATATTGTCGGCACGGACATCTCCTACACCTATACATGTTGATCACGCCTCTTGTTCTTACAAATTCAACAAATCCTCAACCCCAATTATAAATTTCATATCATAATCTTGTTCAACTATTTTTGAATAATCATAAATTCAATGCTGCTCTATTTTCAGTATTTTATTTTATTCTATGAACACACACAATAAGTCATCATGAGAATAGTCATGTCATTAACCAAGACGGACAACCTATATAAAATGAATGGAGCATAAAACCAATATTATCTGAATGTCATTCGTTAGCCCATGACGCCTCTATTTCTCATGAACTTTGTGTATTTAAAAAAAATAATAAGAGAAATTTAAGACTATGAGAAGTGGCTAGCAATGTGAACAAACAAGTAGCAACTACGTAAACCTCAACTCCAAGATATTAAGATTTAAAAAAAAAAAACTTAATTCTAAAGCTGGTGTGATATTAACCAAATAGAATCTACCATGTAAAAACAAACAAATCATGATAATAGTTGTACTTTTAATTCCATTCATTATACTAAACTACTTATATTGGGATGAGTCTTACTTATTTTGAAATAAATAAATTTTGAAAAAGAAATTGGTTGAAAAAACAAGAGAGTATCTGAGTCTAATTTTAGTTTTATTTTCCAATCAATTTTCGGCCATGTTTCGAGAACGTTACGTCATAACTATAAATTGCCCAGAAACTAATAAAAAAAAATGAAAAATTTCACGGCGAATTTGGGGCCAACTTCTAGCTAGAGCTAAAAAATATATATTTTGAAGTTGAGACACAAGGTGATCGAAATCTAGCCGGAAACTAGCTATATAATTCAAACCAAATCTTGGAGACTTTTCAGCCTTTCTTTAATTATATTTAATATATAGTAAATACATCATTTTAGTTGGAAGTTTATCGGAAACTTGCTAGCTAGTGCTTAAAATTTTTTCAGTCATTTCCTGCTAGTCCTTTTTAGCCGGAAAATATGAGTTTTTTTATAGTGAAATTTTCTAGCCACCAAACTTATTAATTGTTCAAGCTTCTTTTTCTTGAATTATTCATATATTTGAGAAGTGTATTTTTATATTTAATTATTTAATATATTTCTAATATATATAAATCAGACTAAATGTTCAATTAATTTTTCTGATTAATAGTTTGGGGTTCTGTTTAGCGTTGTTGGGTTCAACCCAAGTCTCCTTAGGTTTGGAAATAAAATAATATTAAAATTAGTATTATGGAAAAATTAAAGTTACAAATTTATTTCTTATTAAATTATCGGGAAGCTAGTAATTCTAGTCATATTAGGGATAATAATTTGTAATCCTAGATGGTTTATGATTAAAATTTATTATAAATAGAGAGTTGACCTCTATGGTTTGGTGTCAGTGAGTTTTGGTAAGCACGAGAGTTGAGAAGAAGTCTCTTATTTATACTCATTCGTCAAAATATTGGAGTATAATTTTTTTAGTATGGGCTTTTCCACATAAATCATTGTGTTATCCCTTCTTTTTGTGTATATGCTTTATTACTTGTGTTATGTTGTTAGAAAGATCCTAACAAGTGGTATCGGAGTGGGGGTTAAAGGAGGAGACCATCACCACACAAGAAAGTTTTTGAAGAAGTAAATTGTTGAAAACTTCTGCAAAAGTCAACACTGTGTAGTTAAGATCAACTTGACGAATGGAGGCCCAAAAGTGATCTAATTAAGCTAATGTTTCGTCAGTAGGTTGGGAACACCCTAATCATGACTCTAAATTATGGAGATCGGATTCATATATTCTTAATGTCTGATTCTAGTGAAGGAAAGAAAGCTGTCGATTCTAAAAGCTCATATAGTTTCATGGCGGATGTGCGATATTTGAATATTGATGTTCCAAAGTATGATGGAAAGACGTATTTCATAATGTGACAACTTATCGTGCAAAATTTACTTTATGAAGCCTTGGAGAAGAAGAAGTCAAAGGTGATGAGCAACGCTACTTGGAATTCTATTCAAAAGAGAGCGGGAAGTACATTCAGATTAGCACTTTCTCTGGATATGATGTATCATGTACTGAAAGATACAACATCTAAAAAATTGAGATAAATTAGCAAGCATCTACACATCAAAGTCTTTGATTAATCGGTTAAATTTGAGGACTGAGTTGTTTCATTGAAGATGAAAAATTGAGGTAATTCTCATGATCATAAGCTTTTTCAATCAATTAACATGTCATATGTCCAATGATGATGATCTAAATAAGGATGAAAATCAAGCAATTATTTTGTTATCATATCTATTAAGTTCGTGTAAATATTTTAAACTTACATTAATAGTTGAGAAGACGTGTTGCACACTGAAGAATATTGAAAGTTGTATGTGAGAATGGCAAAATGGTGGGAGATGATAGTTCACAAAGCATTAAGATACTTTACAAGGGACGAAGAAGACCGATAAGCGGTCTAAACCCTAACGAGAAATTGAGAATAAAGACGTTTCAGATCAATCTTTTCGTCGTCGCAATTTGGCGCTCTCAGCTTCCGTGCTCTCCGATTTGATCATCTCCAAAGTTGATCGACGCGTAACTGGATCAAATGAGGCCGCTGGAGTCTTGAGGGCAATCAAAGATGGGAGTTTTGGGGTGTTAAATTTTAGGTGTTGGCTGAGTTGTGCGTGTATTTGTGCTGTGCGGTGACTATACATTTGTACATTGGAGGTCTCCTTTTGACATTGATAAGTAGGGTGTTCACTATACGGTTAAAACCGTTAACTGAACTCGGTTAACCGAAAATTTTAACCGCGGTTAACCGAATTCGGTTAACCGAGAAATTCGGTTTGGTTAACCGAAAAATTCGGTTCGGTTAACGGTTAAGGTTATTTGTATTTTCGGTTAATCGGTTAATCGATTAACCGAATAAAAATAAAAGTATTAATATTAAATATAAAAAATTATAAAAATAATATTAATATTAAATATCAAAATTAAATATAAAAATTATAAAAGCATTAATATTAATAAAAATTAAATATAAAAATTATAAAATCATTAATATTAATAAAAATTAAATATAAAAAATATTGAATATAATATTAATATTAATTTAACCAAATTAATTGAATTTTCGGTTATTCGGTTATATTAACCGAAATTAACTGAATTTTCGGTTAACCGAATATCCGGTTAATCGAAAATTCGGTTCGGTTAATACTTTTGACGGTCCGGTTAACCGAATAAAGAATAAGGTCGGTTAATAACCGAATGTTCACCCCTGATAAGCTTGACAATATTTTGAGATGGAAAAAAAAAAGTTTTTGTAGTGGCTGTTGATGTCAGGAAGTCATCTCACGGCTATGCCTTCCAATGTGAAATGTTTTTTTAGGGACAAATAAATGACCAACAAGGTATTGGCCTAGTGGCCCCTCCCCCAAGGGGAAGTTCGATCCCTTTTTAAAAAAAAATGTTATTGAGTCTGGGGGAGTTCATGTTCTTGAAAAGAATGATTAGTGGAAGATGTCATATGATAGGGGATGGGGACTGTGCACAGCTACACTTTTACCTTTTGTTTTGCTAGAGGGACTTTGGATGAATTTGCTAGCGGAACAGGTGTTACTGTGATCCTGGTACTTGATATACGGAGCTTATCTGAAATTCGGTTATCACGTCCTAATTTGTGGAATATTATTCCCCAAGTTCATTTTGAGATTTGTTGCATGCCCCTGATTGTGTTTTTTATTTTTTGTGTGTGCTGCAGATCAATTTGTCATCACAAATTGTTTGGATCACCTCGTCCACAAATATGTGACTTTTTTCTCTCGTTGCTATTTGGCATTGTACTTGAGTAATGCTTGAAGTGTCTATGATAACATGAGCGTGCCTGAATTCAAGCCTGCCGTCCAGTTTCTTAAGCCTGTTCAATCTTTGTATTGTTATTTTGTAGGTGGTGAATGAAGGGCCTAAAGCAGAATCAGAATATTGTTAGGCTGAGTGCAATTCTGAAAAAAATTAGCCTTTTGTCTGTAATGACTAGTGCACGAGGGAGTAAAGCCAAGGGACCAGTTTCTAAATGCTACCTTACCTCTTAAGGTGGTAAGTCGGGAAGGAATGCCAGATGGGTTGACTTTGTATTCGGCGTCGCTACCCAAGGAGTTAAACAACGGCGAAAGCTTTAACTTTGGACATTTTAGCTGTATTAACACACATTGAAACTATTCCCTGAAAAAATTACACAATCGGATATTCAGGCTTGTCCTCTTCCAAGATAGTGCGCGTTTCCTTTCTCGGTTTCCAGTCAAGACTCAGTCAGTGACGGTTACTCTCTCAGCTGCAAGACTTGAATCCCACAGTGAAATTGA